>JABUQX010122700.1:15000-17500 GCA_015478945.1 Trachelipus rathkii | reverse complement strand
CATTGAATTTAAATTTCCGATTTATTAGTAAAAATAACTTGCATATTGAGCATTATGTATCTTAAAGAAACATATGATTCACAAGAATATTATTTTTACATGAAATACACTCATTCATATTATATAAATATAGCTAAAAATAATGGATTTTGGGAAAAACTTGTATTGACAGAGAAATTTGACCTTTGCTTAAGGCACAGAAAGAGGGGAAATAAAAAGGGGAGTTCTTATATATGTGTGTGTGAGAGTGTAGGTGTGAAGGTGTGTGGTGTGCGCTGTGTGTTGTGTATATATATATATATATATATATATATATATATATAGAGGAGATATATATATGAGAGAGAGAGAGAGAGAGGTTATATATATATATAATCGTAGATACAGAGAAATGAAAGTTATAATATTGAAAAATGATTTAAGAGATATATAGAGGAGAGAGAGTAGAGAGAGAGAGAGAGAGATATAAGGAGAGAGAGAGAGAGAGAGAGAGAGAGAGACCAAATCCTAGATAAGCAGGCAATGAAAAAAAGAGGTAGGTATAGGGGGGTGTAAGAGAGGAGAGAGAGAGAGAGAGAGAGAGAGAGAGAGAGAGAGAGAGAGAGAGAGAGAGAGAGAGAGAGAGAGAGAGAGAATTGTAGAGACATAGAGAGAGTCAAAAGAGGAAAAAAGAGGTATTGAGGGAAAATGAGTCAGAGAGAGAGAGAGAGAGAGAGAGAGAGAGAGAGAGAGAGAGAGAGAGAGAGAGAGAGAGAGAGAGAGAGAGAGAGAGAGAGAGAGAGAGAGAGACTCCGACACATTTACAATAATTGAAACCAGCAACTCCAAAATTTCGTGCAAGTGACGTGAAAATCGTAATAAAATTGTGAAAAAAAAATGAAAAAAAATCAAAAATTTATTATAATCCTCTCTCATATCTTCATTTTTTTCTACACTAAAATTTGAAGAAAAATAAAAAATTTATTATTATTATTATTATTATTATTATTATTATTATTATTATTATTATTATTATTATTATTATTATTATTATTATTATTATTATTATTATTATTATTATTATTATTATTGTTATTATTATTATTATTATAATTTTTAAATAGATATATATTATTATTATTATTATTATTATTATTATTATTATTATTATTATTATTATTATTATTATTATTATTATTATTATTATCCCAGAAACTTATTTCATGTCAATAATAGCTTTATTTGTAATTTTAACGATAAATGCAATATGGAATATCTATTACAACTAAACAAAAATATTTGAATTTGATTTACGATTCAAATTATTAATTAATTACACAGGCCTGCAATGGAAAAATTTATTCTATGAAATTGTCTTATTTCCATGTATTTTGGTGCTGAATCTTGGTATCACATCCTATTTCCCTCCACTAAGGTTTTTTCACAAATCACGTAATCATTTTCTCAGTTATTTTCTTGCCAGTCTTTATAGCGCCAGTTTACATCTGTTTGGTAGTAAATGTTATCCACAAATATTAAATAGAATAGTCATGAACTGTCAAAGAAACATATATATATATATATATATATATATATATATATATATATATATATATATATATATATATATATATATATATATATATATACGGTATATATGCTCGGACCATGTTGCGAGTTATAACTTGAAAACAAAAGTAATTTCTGTAATCCAAAATCTCCATCCGCAATGCGTCCTGTTGATCATGGTCCTGATGTCCCCGTACCAATCACCAAGTCTGTTAGATGATCTGCGATCTTATGATATCAACATTCAAGGGTTATTCTGCGGTGGAGTTTAGGTTATAACAACGAACCTCAATTGTTTACACAAACCAGAAATGATCTTGTGAGGGATTGATATACGGGAAGGAGTCGTACGAATTTAGGCCTAAGGTTGAAGGGAAAATTTATTAGCACCAGGTACATCATTTTCATGGTATAGAAAAAGAGAAAGAGATTTTCTTCAATACTTTTCTCAAGAAGATGAACTAATATTCTGCAATGATATCACTGGGCTGTTAAGTATGTTCAATGTAAACTATGATGTAAAGGAGTGGAGGTTGTTTATTGATTTGTCCAAACAAAGTCTAAAGGTGGTCCTCCTTCATAATGGCAATAAGTTTGCCTCAGTACCAGTTGCTCATTCTGTTTATTTGAAAGAACGTTACGAGAATCTGAGTATGATTTTGTCAAAGTTAAAATACAAGGACCATGAGTGGACTATATGTGGAGATTTGAAAGTGATTTCCATGCTTCTAGGACAGCAAGGCGGGTACACCAAATACCCTTGTTTCTTGTGTGAGTGGGACATTCGAAACAAAGCCCAGCATTGGATACAAAAGGAGTGGAAGAGGAGATCTGGGTTTGAAATTGGAATAAAGAACGTCCTGAAAGAAAACCTTGTGGACCAAAAGAACGTACTCCTGCCTCCACTTCACATCAAACTTGGCATAATGAAACAGTTTACAAAAGCTCTCTC
>JABUQX010122700.1:0-5000 GCA_015478945.1 Trachelipus rathkii | reverse complement strand
ATCGTCGTTCTCTGACCATCTGCCGACTTGAGATGGGCCCATCACCTGGAAAGGGGAAAAAAAAGAATGCAATGGCAGCAGGCCCATTACATTATCCCCCACCAGAAAATGGCCCATTTTCTCAACAAACCGGAAAAAAGATGCTAGTCGATTGAATCCCAGGGCAACTGTAACATTGCCAGTCACCCGAGTAAGCGCGAGAAGACAACATAATACCTACATATTTGTCATGTTAGCATACAAAAATACAAATACAATCATGGGAAAGAAAATATACATATATATCAATGAAAATAAGAGCTTTACAACATCAGCTAAAAATGAGAATTTACAACATAAAATTACACATATATATCAATGAAAATAAGAGCTTTACAACATCAGCTAAAAATGAGAATTTACAACATATTAATAACATTCATCCCACATATTTTTATTATTTTTCACATAATTTTTATTATTTTTCACATAATTTTTAAGAAAAAATGTATATTCAATTACAATCATGGAGAAAACTTATATATATCAATGAAAATAAGTGCTTTACAACATCAGCTTAAAAAGAGAACTTACAACATATAACATATAATTAATATTATATAGAACATTTTTATTATTTTTCACATAATTTTTATTTTCATTTTTATCTTCATAAAGTTTGTACATATAAAAATTACATCATACAATTGAGGCACGAGTGCATAATACACTACTAATCCGAATCGCAGACAACAAACTGTGTTTCATCTGCAAAGTAAAATATCTGTTTTTAGCATCAAGAATTGGTTATATATCACAATGAAAAATAAAAATGAAAAATAAGGACCTGTAAGGCAATTGGGGATTAATACATCCTACCTAGCTCATCATATTAATAAAGTCATTCCACAATTCATCATTTCATAACCTCTTCGTGACAATGCTTTTTGCTAGACATTTCACTCCGTTTGATTGTTTTTGTGACACAGATTTACGCTTTATTTAATATTACTTTTTTCGCAGTATGATCACGTTAAATGAATATTGGCGGGGGCCCCCCAAAAAAATTTGAATTATTTTTTAAGATTTACTTTGTTTGCCACAGTGCGATTACTTTAAATGAACCCTTTTTTTCCCCCGGTTTAATTATATTTCCCCAACATATCAATTTATTGTAAATTTTTTTTTTTTCTTCGGTTTAATTACTTTTATCAGATAGATAGTGTATTTGTTCAATTTTTATAATTTTTTTTATTATATTAACCGGTTTTCGGTGCTGATATTCCAGAGGGACAGCCATGTTATACGAAAGATCCGCCACAGGCCCCCCTGATCTCGTATGTGGGCCGCTTGGTTTGTCACCTCCGGCTCCACAGAACTATCAGAACCCCCTGGCTCCAGGATGATAGCAAACCCCTCCGGTTCCACATAGGAATCATTCATATACTCTCCAGGCAAACTTTCACACTCGCTTTCATGCTCGCTCTTAGATGACTCTGAATCGTATATGCCCCCCAGTGAATTATTATGAGGGGATGACCGTAACAACTTTTGCACCTGAGGGCTAAATCCCTCAAATGCTGACGTCTGGCTCCATGATGTTTCCAGCTCTCCAAAAAACTCCTCCCGACCTTCAGATGACTCCATCTGAACCGACCCATCCGCTAACGGCGAAGCGGGTTCGAACTGAATCAGCGGAGCGGTAAAAGAAATTCGCCTATTGCGATAAGGCCGCGCCGAAGGGTGTAATGCGGACATAGGAATCAACAATCGGGACTCCGAACTCGCAGACTCAATAGAACCCTCCTCAATAGGATCAATGCGACCGTGATTGTTGGCAGAACCAACAACGGAGGATCGACTCGGACTGGAGAACGACTCCTCAATGAGTTTTGACACACCGCTACTAAGGTGTTGTACTTGATCTAACACTACAGGCTTCATCATCGTGTCTAACCGCTCCTGACTCTCAGCCAAGTCCTGCAGAGCAGAATATTCAGCACACGAAAATGGTGAGGCCTCAAAACCTAGGAAATCCTGTTCTTCTTCCTCCAACTCCACGGCATCGAATAAATTCGGCTCCTCTGCCACCAAACTACTCTCCTCCCCTTGTTCCTCTGGTGGCAAAATATCACGGACTTCCCTAACTTCCTCCTCGCACTCATCATCCGAATGCAGCAATAAGGTCTTAAAATAGTGGTTTTTCCTCAAATATTCAGGAACATCCACCCACGGCCGTAACTGCGAATAATGTGCGGTTACCTCTTTACCTTGAGGCTCCAGAGGATATCGGGAAATAACATATGACAGAGTATTAGAATACACCTTGAGAACAATAAAAGGACCAGTATATCGGCGTTTAAACTTGTTTGTGACCAAATCCCCTGGAAGATGAGTTTTATAAGCAACTTTATCCCCCTTTTTGTATGGAGCGAATTTAGAAGAAGGTTCCCTCCAATATTGCTGCAAACAAGGATTTCTGGCAAAAGTATGCGCCCTTTTTAATAAAACCTCGCTAGGCGTTGCTTTAATGGCAGAATGCCACGTATTATTATACAAAATCACGGCCTGAGGCAACTCGGTATCCCAGGAAACGGGATTCTCCTGCACCAACATCCGTAATGTCTGCAGCAGAGTACGATTAACCCTCTCTGTAACTCCATTGCATTGAGGCATATGGCTTGAAATTACCACGTGAGAAATACCAAACTCCTGTAAGACCTCCTCAAACGATTCACCCATAAATTCCAGCCCTCTATCACTAAGCAACCGGTCAGGGATGTATGGCAGAAAAGGTAACAACTTGTACTTAAATGCGTTCGCCACAGCAATACTAGTCTTCTTGACAAGTGGCACCACGGAAATAAATTTTGAAAAGTGGTCAATGGCCACAAAACAATAACCATTATTACCTCTTGACCGTGGCAACTGGAGCAAATCCACTGCCAACAAATCAAAAGGATGATTTGAAGTAATTTTTAGGAGTGGTGGTTTCACACTATTTGGATTTGTCTTGTTCTGCTGACAATGTGGACAACTTCTACACACATCAGCCACAACTTGCACCACCCTCGGATTCCACAAGTCTTCATATATGAGAGAGATTAACTTATTCCTTCCCAAATGACCATACTCATAATGAATCTGACAGACTACAGCAATCAAATATGAAAAGGGAATTATATATTTCCTACGGTCACCCGAATTGAGGCATAATATATCACCTTCCAAGGATAGTTTATCCCCCACTGTCTTAAATAAACTCAAGGTCTTATCCCACTGAGGAACTGGAGTTCGATTTTTAACCACCTTGACAAGTTTCCTCAGAGTTGGATCTTGTTTCTGCTCTCTCAAAATAACCTCACTGTCTATAGTAGAATTAGACACGAGATTATGATCTCCGTCAGATGAAATATGGAGACTCTGAACCTTCACCATATTTACCCGGCGATCGCTGCTATCGTCTGGTGGTACATGCTTTCCACCATCACTTTTAATTGGATGCAGCAGATTATAATGTATACCAGATACACACCTCAAAGAACATACGTCACCACTTTCATCACCATAAATTAAGGGAGTAGACGTATTATAATACACGTGCACCTGATATTTACAAAGTTGGGCAAATGCCTGAATTACTTCCGGGATAGGCATCTGTCCAGGAAGTCTCATAAGTCTCAGCCTTTTCAAAATGTTCCTACCCTGCAGATTATATTTACTCGGATCTTTTAAAAGTTCGTCAACAACTACTTCTCGTATATCTACGTGAGCATTCTCACTCCCCTCCAAGCATAGCGCGAAACATCTGAAGAGCGAATCACCCCCCCCAGGTACCTCCACCTGCCTAAAACCAGTTGGGATAGTGAACTGCTCACCCAAGCAGTTAACCGACTCCGACTCCGGCAAATAATCCGATTCCACTGCAGAAAGTGGCGAGCGCGACAACGCATCAGCGAGGACATTTTTCCTCCCGCTAATATGTCGCACTTCGTAGTTATACTCGTTAAGCTCATCTAACGTCCTAGCTATACGCCCATCAGCGGCCGACATGTTTTGCAAATATTGGAGCGGCTCATGATCGCTAAAGATCACAAACTTTTTCTCATTGCAAAGAAAAGGTCGTAAGGCTCTCACTGCCCACCGTAAAGCGGCTAACTCGCGCTCCACGGTAGAATACCGCTGCTGCGTTTGTGAAAACGTCATTGAAATGAAAGCTATAGGTCGAGATTCGCCATCCTTCTGCTGCGATAGCACTGCCCCAGCACCGATGTCAGAAGCATCGACATGGAGTTCTAAGGGCGGAGAATTCAAACCATAATCCGGAAATGTCAACAATGTTGGACTGACCAACGCTGACTTGAGCACTTCAAACGCCGTTTGACACTCCGGCGTCCAACGAACCACACGTCCGCCAGTCTGGCACGATAACGGCTTGCCAATTGCGGAACAATTAGGAATATGGCGCCGGTAAAAATTAACCATGCCTAAGAACTGCCTCAATTGCTTAACTGTCTTAGGCACTGGGAAATCAAGAACTCCAGATAAGTTTTTCTCCAGGGGAAGAATACCCTGACCACTAATAAGATGCCCCAAAAATTCCACAGACTCCCGACACAACTTCGTCTTCTGGGGCTTTAACTTAAATCCATTGGCTTGCAATGCCTTCAGAGCTTTTTCCAGAGAAACCAAGTGCTGCTCGAAAGTGTGGGACCTAATTATTATGTCATCCAAATAAGCCATGACCTCTGACCAGGGAATTCCTGAAAGAGCCAGCATCATGCCCCGTTGGAAAGTGGCTGGTCCACCCTTCACCCCGAATGGCATCCGAAGAAACTCATAATGAGAAAGAGGCGTTGAAAATGCAGTCTTCTCCACACTATCTTCAGCCATTTCAATTTGGTAAACACCACGAACCAAATCGATTGTGGTAAAGTATTTTGAACCCGACATATTATATATCGAGTCAATTAGGTTAGGTAAGGGAAAAGCATCGTCCTTAGTATATTTATTTAAGGCCC
>JABUQX010122699.1:0-13126 GCA_015478945.1 Trachelipus rathkii | reverse complement strand
TCTTAAAATAGTTTTTCATTGAGAATTGTTAAATTTTAAGAGGTTCGAACCATATATCGATATCCTTCTTAAATTATTTCTCATTTATTTAATTATTTGAAAGTTTAACAACAATAATGACTTTTACATATCATATTCGTTTACAATTAACTTGTCAATTGTTGTGGAATTTTCAAAATTTTAGTTTTTTTTTTGAATATCTTTAATTTTTTTTTTTTTCATGATTTTAATTTTGACTGTATAATATTTTAATTGTCATTACTCATTACAAACTTCGGTTTAGAATGCTTTTTAAAGAATTTAATTTTATATTTAATTTTTTTTTTTGCCAAATTTGGTTCTTTAATTTTTTTTTCCAGTTCATTTTCTTTTACGAAAATTTTTGAGAGTTCATTGAAATTTCAAAAATTTTCTATTCTTATAAAGATATTCAATCATTTACATTGCCATTTATGTATATTTAATACCAATTGGTCATTCCTAAAAAAAAATTTTCTATCCGCGGAGGGGACCATTCAAATTTATTTTGACAATACATTAAAATTTATTCATTTGACAATGCTTGCCGTCATAAATTCTTACAAAGAAAGGTTCCACAGCCATGGTTACCTTTCTCAACAACAATTATCTTTTGCAATTCAACCAAAATTGAAGTAGAAAACTTCCTTCCAAATAAAAATTTTGAAATTCAACCAAATAGAAGTTGAAAACTTCCTTCAGAAGTAGAAAACTTCCTTTTCTCAAAATTTTGAAATTCAACCAATTAGAAGTTGAAAACTTCCTTCCGAAGTAGAAAACTTCCTTTTCTCAGAAATTTGATTCCGATGAACTTAGATATTGAATTCCAGTTTTATTTATAACAATACTTCTCTGCCGTTCAAAATCATAAGGAAGGGGATTATATAACGAACTATTATTTAGAATAAATAATAAAATAAATTAAATAAAACCAGACACCTAGAGTCAGCAAGTTTTCTGTCACCATCCCAAATTGGAATGTGGAGGGTTTCTCCTACTCATTCTTCAGTCCCTTACTTTTTATGCTCCTCAGTAACACACCCTGCGCAAACTTGACACTAGTAAATTAATATATCACCAGCGCAGATACCAGTACATAAAAAGCATTGAAAGCCGCTCCGGTTCTCTTTTGAATCTTGTTTACCAGTACATCAAGAAGTATCAATATTCCTTCATAAAAGTAGCACCGACTACAGTGATGTCATAATCCCTCCTCCTATTCCCCTTGTTATAATTATAACAATTGGTATTGAGTAATTTGATATATATGTTATAATATATATATTATTATATATATTATATTATATATATTTCTTTATTGTTTTTATTTTAGGGCTTTTTTAAATTTACATTTAAAATTATTATTTAGAATTTACTTTAATAGTTAAAATGTAGTCAAATATTCATGGCTGAATGCCATCTCATTAATTGTGATAAAAGGTAAAATTATAAGAAAGAATGTAAATAATTATTAATTGTGAATCATCTTTCTTTATTCCTTCTTATCACTAACTTCGTTCATTAAGTAGATATAACTGAAAATAAGAAGCAGAGCATTACTTTTGAGCAAATTTTATCAAAGAACTTTATAGCTAAAGATAGCAAAATTTAATAGGACTTTATATACGATAAATAGCTGGAAAAGCTGAGACGCGAACTTTTGGAATCTTCAACATCGCATTGTCACATGCAAATTAATTATTTTAGTAAAAAGGACTTTCTAGGGAAATAGGCCAAATCCCATTCACAACACCTTTTGAAAAATGGCGACCAGCCGTCGTCAGTTTTTCTAGCCTATAAAGGTCCTCATCTTCCTATTTTTTGCCTCCGTTATTTGGTACATTTTGCAGAAAATTTGCCGCATTTTTGCATTTTTTTGTTTTGCCGAATATTTTTTTTGTCTCATCTTTAGCGATTTTCGTTCTCATATAACTTTTTGGTATTTTTGCTCTCTTACTGCTTCCGTTATGCAAAATCACGTCCCACCGAATTGTCTTATTTGTCTGGCTTCACAGAATTGTCAACCACGCGAACCAGTCTTCGTGTTGCCAACAAATATGGTTTACAACGTTGGGCCCCAATTTGTTAAAGTTTACAATCATATCCCTGGCAGTCCTCCCGTTCAGCCCCTGCTGATTCATCTCTGTGGAGGGGGCCCTGACAACCACTCTTGTCGTACTATACGATTGGTAGTTCCAAATTCAATCTAACATTAAAATTAGATCGAAAAATAATGTAAACTTTTACAATCTGTATATATATATATCTACCTATTTTAAAAGCCTTTGTATTATTAGTCTAAGTAAATTTAACTAAAACGCCAAAAACAAATTCCTAAAAACTCATTGACCTGCTGCAAATATTCCAAGGTCAATTTGTTCTAAGAAAGATGATCAAAAGTGTCTTTCTTCAATCATTGCAAAATATGCCTGATTGCAATTATCACAACACGACAGATTGTCTGTTTGTCATCATCTTCGTTCTCTTATACGAACATCATGAAATGTCGCTGTATCATAATGAATTCTTTACAACATAATAAATCGTCTTCATCGTCGTCATGGAAACACATGGAAACAGAATAAAATAGTATCTTCTAATCAAATATATCATCACATCCAGAATAATGAAAATCAAAAATAAAACCATCTCGTAGAAGCCACTTCGTCAACATTTCAAGATAAATGATCAAAACTTCTTCCGAAAAAATTAAAATGGACATCCAATTTTTTATTATTTATTATATATATCGTTATTTAATTTAATTTATGTAATTGCATATTTTCGTCTCCACTATGTTATTTATCCAATTCTTACACTCTCTCCCTCATTCGCAACAACAAACAAACATGTACTTCTGTGTTAGTGTATGTGTGTGTATTGCAAGGTGTACATATGCTGTGTGCGTAAAAGGGAAAATAAAGGATTTATAACGGAGAAAATTAAATAACCCAGTTAAGTATATAATATATTTTTTTTTTAGATCATAAAATAGCTTATAAATTTGTCTCAACAAATTTAAAATCTAAAATTTAATTCCTGTCTGTGATAAATTTTCATATATATATATATATATATATATATATATATATATATATATATATATATATATATATATATATATATATATATATATATATATATATATATATATATATATATATATATATATATATATATATATATATATATATATATATATATAATCTTTCAATTAATAATTTCAATTCAATTGTGCATAGCCTGTCTTTCAAGACGAGAATACTTTCACTCTTCGTTCATTTTTAGAGTTACCAATACTTTATTAATTTTCAATAAATGCACCAATATTAATTTCTGAAAGATTGTATATATAATCAATAAAGAAAAGCATTCACAAAAGGGAATATTTTAGTATATAATTCTTCCCAAAATATTTAGGAATATTTAATATTCGTAAATATAAATAAAATGATCATTTTTGGAATAACGAACGCTGGCAACAATATCTTGTATTTACAAATATTGTTGTGATCTAGGTCTCAGTTTTAGCTTCCTTCTTAACGTAGCAGACCTAATTTTCATTATTTAATACCTTTATAATTTTTTTTGTAAATCATAAAGTGTTAAAATCTAACATACCAGGCACTGATATATGCCTATAGAGAAAATAGTACTTAAATTCATTCCTTAATAATTTTTTTTTCTCATTATCAGTTATCGTGAAAATACAGTTATTTACATGAATGCTTGCCTTTCATATTTATCAGTATCAAAAACCCCCACCAGCCTGTTCCAAACTGAAAATTTTCATATATATATATATATATATATATATATATATATATATATATATATATATATATATATATATATATATATATATATATATATGTTTATATTTATATATATATATATATATATGCTAATAATATATATATATATATATATATATCTTTATTCTCAAAATTGTGTGTGAGAATTACTTAACATAGGGTCTATACAGTATCAATAGACTATATACAGGTTAATACTGCCAAAAATTTCATTATTTTGAAATGCCCAGCTTTGGCAAAATTTTGGTTAGATCTGGTAAAATTTTTTGACTACCAATTTTCAAACTGATAATACTATAGAGTACCACTTAATATAATTTGACTATCCTATTATATTAAATATTCTTTTCTTCTGAATAATTATTAGCCCTAGAACTAATTATTTTGCCTCTTCTATCTATGTATAGAGTTAAATAAATATTCTAGTTTTGTCTTAACTTCCCTAATAAGAATTTTAAAGTAAAAGTTCATTTTAAAATTCCTTTAGAAGTACTAATCCTTGTTTTGTCAACCCACAATAGATGCACAAAGGATATAAAATTCTTTTTTCCTATCAAATAAGGATATTCTTATCTTTTTAGATTATCTTTTTAGATCATATCTTTTTAGATACTTTATAGAATAGAAAATTTCTTTTTCTATCTTTTACTACTCATTTCTCCCAAGGAAGAAATGTTGTTACACTCTATTGTTGCTGAAAATTGTTTAAAAGGCCTAAATACAGATATTCACAGTTATTGACTAAAATTTCACGACTACTTAAAAAGAAAAGTGAAATTTATCAAAAATAAAATATAGTACTGACCAAGGTACTTTAATAAAATAAGTTCATGAAGTTCCTATAATACATTCATTCCTTCTTATGTATTCAAAAGAACAGAATAATTCATCAATTTTTTTTTGAAACTATGTCACATTTTCCCTTTAATATTAGATATTTATTAGTAATATTTATTTGATTTAAAGACCATTATGAAAACCACAGTCCAATATTGTTTACTATTGCTATAAATTGGTAATAAAATTTTACTACAAGTCCTACTTAAAGTATGTACTTAACATTTTTTTTTTTATTTTCCCCAAAATAAACTATTGCCTATTATTTTCAATCCAAATTGAAAATATTTAATAATTTTTCTTATAAACACGAAAAACACTTTTCTTTAATTTGAGTGGTGAAAACATACATTATGAAATATAGGAATAAAACTGTCGTAAATTCCCATGGTTGAAACTAAACAACTATGCATATATATATATACTAATATATATATATATATATTATATAATATATATATTATAATATATATATATTACATTATATATAAATATATATATATAATATATATATATATATATATATAATATTAATATATATTATATATATATGTATAATAGTATATATATATATAATATATATATATATATATATATATATATATATATATATATATATATATATATATACTATAATATATATATATATATATATATATATATATATATATATATATATATATGTATATATATAGTATATATATTATATATATATATATATATATATTTATATATATATATATATATAAATATTATATATATATATATATATATATATATATATATATATATATATATATATATATATAAATTTTATTTTGTGTGCCTATCATCATTTTATTAAGATACAAGTGTGTTGTTTATAACCATAACAGAAAACGGAAAACAATCCTTAGTTTTAAGTTTACGTAAATTTAAGGTATTTAGTTATTAGTCTTCTCACTGACCACACATGAATCTGAGGAGAGTTCATAAAGGTCAGGCTGAGATAGACAGACTCTCACCAGGACGGTACGAAGAAGTCTTCGACTCTCTACTCGAGTGAAGTCCTATTTAAAATACATGCATTTTTAGAAGATTTTACAATCACATACAAAGGGTCATGTATGTGATTTCTTCTTATTCATAATATGCCCAGTATATCCAATTTGCACAAATTGCTCAAGTATCATATCTAGAAGAAATTCTTCTTATCATATATGAAAATACGCCAAGTAAACTACTTTCTTCTTCTCATAATTATGGCAAAGCTAATAATCTTAAAGAAAAGAAAGTATTTACCTTAAATAAAATAATAAAATATTTTATTTTTTTCTCTAATTTAGCATATTAGCTTCATTTATATAAATTCCCTACAAATACTTCTTAATGGATAGTTGTTGGTCCCCTAAGAATATTTTGGAATTTATTACCATATTAAAAATTACATTACCTAAAATCTTTAATCCCCACAAGTAACTGTCATTTAGCATTGCTTTTTAAAGAAATATTATAGCTATCAAATAGTTTAAACAATCATTGCTACAATATGTGACTAAAACTGAAAGTTTCAATATAATTTTTCACAATCAGCTGTCAACCCGCTTGTACAGTAATATCTGTATACCAGCGTACTTTGAATTAATATTTGCCATCAAAATGCAAATACTACTCTTATGGACTTCGTACTAGAACTTACTGTTACAGACACTATTTTTGTCCTTTAAATGTGTCTCACACCTTAATATATTATACCTTAATATATTAAACAAACAAGGACATTCAAAATTTTCATATATTATCACAAGGTGATAATATATTACAATTTTGCTAGTTACTGCCTTAATATATCTTTTTGTTAGGTAACATTTGAATAAATCTTGAATATCATGGCCAGAATGGACAGATCAGTAGCAGTCAGACATCCGCAACCCATTCAGAAGAACATTCGAACCATACATTACATGGTACTACCTTCATGGAATCCGATCTTCCATACTGACATTTTTTTCCATTTAGGACACTGATGTCTCTTCAGCAATTGCTGATTACAATAAGTTGAGTTAAAATTTTAATTTAATTTATTTATTTAATCATTCATTTATCCATGATTTACTAACCTTCTCACAGATACAGGTAGAATTGATGCCTATCCAACTGATGGTTAAAACTCACCTCTACTAATTTTTTTTTCTTCCCATAATGTTTTTTTTTCAGATTATTTATTCTTGGATGCTGTTACTGATATCTATACAGATACTTCTTCAAAATAATTTTTTTGTACATTCACATTCCATATTGTTCAAATAAGTTCCAGTAACAATTCTGACGATACCAACCAAAATAGACATACATATGTTGTAATATTCAGAGTCCTCCAGGTACTCATTTTATATTGAGGAATTTTCCCCATTTAAGAATTCAAGAATTCATTTTATTCACCATCTTAGTGATCAATTTTTTTTTACAGCACGTTTCCATAATTTTTCCCAAATTGCTCTCAGTTCTTAAAACTTATGCAATTTTCTTCAAATTATTTGTTTTTGTTCCCAAAACTTCTTGAAAGTTTCAATAACTTCCAATTTTCATTCACCATGGTACTTTTCATAAAGTTTTCCGGTATGAAAATTGAACACTTTTTCCATTCAGTACACCACACTGATACAACTTTTATAAATTTTCATTTATCCATGTTTGCATACATTTATCCATGTTTGCATACATTGATAATGTTTACTGTATACACTTTATACATTTTGTGTGAACATACATTCAATTACTTGTACATCATACAAATATGTTGTTTATATTGCCTTTTGTTAAATGTCTAAAACCAATATCACATTGTAAGTCACGATAGTTTTTTTTTTTTACATCTCACAGATGGCCTCATATTCTATTTTGTGCGTGTGATATCATTGTTGTCTTAGCTTCTCTCTTAAGGGAGGGGACTCAAAAATTCTCAAAAATTTACACAAATTTTGTGCTAATTTTAATCAATTGAAACACTTTTCAAAACATAACAATATAAACAATAATTATGCTGTATTCATTGTCTTCCAAATATATTCCACAGTGCTTTAACCATGTGTTTTCTGTCTGTAATATATATTATACAATGCTTTACCCTTGTGTTTGTCTTTAAAGTATCTCAATGTAACAATTACATGTATACTACTCACACTGACAGTCTTATTAAGAACACACAATTCTTATCTTTCTGTCATACATTTATTAACTCACTGAGCTTACATAATTGTCCAAATACATTTATTAACTCACAGAACTTACCATTTTGTTTAAATTCTGTCATAGCCGTCAAATATAATGAACTACCCATCCTGTTCATCATATATTCTCTATGAATTGGTCATATACTGATCATCATACAATATTATACAATGCTTTACCCTTGTGTTTGTCTTTAAAGTATCCCAATGTAACAATTACATGTATACTACTCACACTGACAGGACAGTCTTATTAAGAACACACAATTCTTACCTTTCTGTCATACATTTATTAACTCACAGAGCTTACATAATTGTCTAAATACATTTATTAACTCACAGAGCTTACATAATTGTCCTAATTCTGTCATAGCTGTCAAATATAATGAACTACCCATCCTGTTCATTACATATTCCCTATGAATAGGTCACATATTGATTCATCATCCAATAAACAGAGTGAATTGTCATCAGATTCATTCTTTTCATATTGAACTCAAACTGTTCAATCAATCATTCAAAAATTCATAGATGAACTATCCAACTTCTGTTCATTCTCATGAACTAATCATTCTGACCATTCATTCCAAGCCATGACAATGTCATCAATTCATACTTCTGTCTTCTTCTGAAAAACATATATCTTGTGTAGGTACAAGTATCCCCACTTTCAGAATGAAACCTTTTACATAACATTCATCCACCACCATGTTGTGTTATGTTTATATTTTTTTCTCCCTTCCCAAAACATTCATCAATCATTTGATGTGTTTTGTTCAAAATATTCATTTCAGAACATACACTACCTTGTTTTGTTTTGCATAAAATTTCCTCTTCATTGACATATTACTCTTTATAGTACTATTGATATATTTTCAAGTTTGAATAACTATCAACACTACCTATGGAGATAGATCTGTTTTTATGTCATTGACTAGTAGAAAGGAAATTCATCCCTTCTATATAGACTATTCTATATAGGAAACTACACACTTACAGAACCAATACATTTTTGTACTACTATCTGTTGTACTGACTGTTTCTCAGTCCTACTCATTGGTTTTCTTCTAGTATACAAAACAGAAAATGCCACACTGCCCTAATGGTCTTATTCTTCTATTTGTTAAAATTTTAACTACAGATAATAATTTTTTTTTCAAGCCTCTCTTTCAAGAGCCAACTTGACATTTTCTTTTGTTTTAAAATATTAATAAATAGAGCTCTATTGTAATGTGAATTTCAATAGTTCTTTATTAATATTTATTTGTATACTACTTTCCAAAAACATAGACAATATGTCTATGAACATGCCTTTGCCACAAAGACATAATACAATCCATCTACCTAATATAGGTTTTGTTTCATCTTCATAATGATTTACTTACTTCAATTTAGAAATATGAACAGTTTAATATTTCTTCTTCATGGGTAAAATCAATTATTATGAAAGTATCTGAAAATTATCCATTATTAAATTGTCTCACTTGTTTACATTTGTCTTACACAAATTACATAATGTTTTAAACTCCATAGTTTGTTTCATAACTCATAAATTGTTGTTTCAAAACAGTTTCATATTTGTTTTTTTTCTAGTGTATCCAAACTATTTGTTACACTACATTGTTTAAAATTTTGTTCTGAAAAACACACACATTTTATTCATTGACTGTCATAAAACAAATCTTTATTTGTTTTCATCTCACACATGTACTCAGAATTCAGAATTTAGTTTTGTTACATTACTGTGTTGAAATTTGTCAGTACCAAATACCAAATTTTTGTCAAAATGTCAACTTTGTTTGAAATTTATGAAGCAACATAACTTTTTCAAATTTTGACATTTCAAATTTTTTTTTCCATATATCATGGATAATTTTGACACCATTATCTATCTTAAGTCCATCTAAGATAGTATATTATTTAATGACTTCAGTAATCAACTTTCATATAGTTTTTTTTTTCCTCACATATGTCATAAACATGTGTCATAAACAAATCTACATTTGTTTTCTCCTGTACTAAAACTTCATAGTTTTGTTTTGAATTCACAAGCAGTCCCAAGACAATTTATTCCTTGTGTATTCAAAGCATGGCTTTGTTATACTACTTTGTCTAAAATTTTGTTGTAACATTCACACAAATTTTATTCATATCAGTCCTAAACAAATCTCTATTTGTTTTCACTTTTGTGTATTCAAAACATAGCTTTGTTACCCTACTCCTGTTGAAAATTTGTCATTTAGTCACACAATTTTCACTTAGAAGTATCAGTTATTGACAACAATCAAAATTATTGCCAAAATGTCTATTAACATATCTTTGAAATTTATGTGACATCATAACTTTTCAAAATTGACATTTTATTTCCCTTATATCTTTGATATATTGGACACTGCCAACCTATCTCAATTCAGTCATCTGAGATAGTAATTTATGATTTCTGTATTTTTAACTTTCCCCAAAAGTAGTTTTAAAATCAAGTCTTAAATATTTATGTGCATTTCTTACTTATCAACTTATTTCCTTGACCTTAATAGTCAATCAGGTACATACCTAACTACCCACCTAAATGCATATAACAAATAACATACATTGTATATTATTTTAAGGCAGTAAGGCATATTTTCTACATTGTTAATAATCATATTTCATACTCATAATTGAAACAACCTTTTTCAATGCCCATGAACACCTCCCACATTGTTCAGTCTTAATGTATGTATCACACAGTGCCTATGTATTCCACAGTTGTCTACATTCACTATGTGTCCTGTGTTACTTCAAACAATTACCTTTTTGTTCTACATAAACTTATGTAGAAAACACTTGCCTTCCATTTTAAATATTTTGTAAATGTCTTGCATCTTACATATATTCTTAGAGTATATACAAGCTATAGCATTCCTTTTCAAAATATTTTGTTGTAATTGTGTACCACTCATATTTTATGTACAAATATTCTTACACAATCTACTTCATTGTACATGTTGTTCCTTGCTTCATACTTTAAAAGTCTTGAAGAAATTTTTCTTATTTGTACAGAATCAGTCATTCAACACATTATTAATTGTTTTCTGACTAATACACAGTCACACAAAACACATTGTTTAATTGTTTCTTGACTAAAATTTTTGCCTCATACACACAAAACATTGTTTTGTCCTAGTCACTATTTTCTGTGCATCTTAAACAACAATTTACATGTACTTTTTATATTTTTTTTTGTTCTCACAGCTTGGAAGCACAAATTACTATCAACTGTAAGACTTTCTATTAAAAGTAGTTGATCATTCAGTAATTTTTTTTTCTTTCCATGTATTTAAATGTTAAAGGAATCTACTGACTCTGTGCCATTTTTCTTTTAACTTTACAATGTTTCAATAATTCCTTCTCTGTCATTAATTGAAATTCTTAATTGTTTTTCTACCTAATTCCTTGTGCTACCAATGGATCTTTCTTTAGAAGGTTGAAAATTGTTCACACTTTGAACTGCATAGTTCATTTCAGTCCTCTACCCAAGGTTGAAATTTTAATTTTTCAATTGTTTACTTCTGTCTTAAATGACTACAAAATTTTAAATGAATCCATTGTGCAAGTCCTCTGTCAGACAGAACTTTCAATGTTTCATTTCTTAATTTTTTTTCCCATCTTTGAAACAAGTTGAAAATATTTTTTTTTCTAAGAATACTTACACAATTTATGTATTCTTAGCTAGCCACCTATACAACTGAAAATTTTCATATTTTCTACAGTTGTTCACAATTGTTTCAAGAATACTGTGTACACAACAATTGTATTCTTAACATCAGAAAATTGAAATAAATTTTTCCTGTTGTACACACTTTTTCATGAATCTACATCACTCTTTTGATAGATTCTTATTGCTTTTTGGTTTCAAAATAGGAACTTGTCTCTTATTTGATCCACTAATCATAATCATACTTTCATCTTCCAAGTATGATTAAAATTTTTAACATTTTTTTTAACAAATGTTCTTGAATTCATGTATCTTCTGCTTACTTGATCTTCATACACCTAATTGAAAATGATATGGTTCTTCTATTTAACAATTCAATTCTTCACTAAGGAGAACTTTTGAAACCATTATTCATTTTTTTTCCATGTTTAATATCATCTTTTCTCCTTGCAGATTTAAAAGATGACCACATACCTGATTCATACGGTATACTATGAGAAGAAAAATATTTTTTCCCCATAAATCATAGTAATCCACTGCCAAATTTTTGTATTTAATTAATCATTTCTCTCACAGCTACTACAGTTCCAGTCGAACCATCTCACCATTATAATTTATTATAAGGTTATATAGCATAGTAGAACTGTAACTCATCTTTTTGTAATTGTATTCATTTTTAAATGTACTAACTGATTGTTCTAGCATAGCCAAGTACTTGAGTGTGTTTGAATATTTTTATGCATTTTTCATGAATGAATTTATTTGAATTGAATGTTCAAATGATTGCTATATATATGTGAGATAAGCTGCCAATTTTAAGAAATTGAAGATTCTTAAAATCCACTCCTAATTGTTTTCACAAATCCACCATGTACTTTCACAAATCTGATTCAGATTTACATTGCTAAAAATCCACCAGAAGTCTTCATTTATAGTTCCACAAAAGCTTCAGTATTGACTGTGTGTGCTTGTCCACGCTAGATACCTGTTACAACCTTGTGAGAATGAAAAAGAATGACTGATTTTTGGGAAATTAGCCACTAGCTTAATCAGACTTAAAAATCTGTGCTGCTTATCAAATTTACCAAACTCTCATCTTATATATTCTATGTATAATTTTTTTTTCTCCAACCAGAAGGGTTACTTTATTTTAATTTTATACTAATAACCGTTATGATCTTTTTCTAAATCTTCAAATCTGATTTATATTTAAATTTGGGACACAGACGTCTATTTTTAAAAGATCCATTTTTTTATTATATCTTCAGGAGAAATTATGAATTTCGAAAAAAATACTTACATCCCTGAATTCTTTCTATTTAACTTGCTTTGGTTATTATTAATTTATTATTATTATTATTATTATTATTATTATTATTATTATTATTATTATTATTATTATTATTATTATTATTATTATTATTATTATTATTATTGCAATACATACGTTCACAATTGTTCCTTTTGAAATATTTGTAAAATTCAAACCAATTTTAGTCTTCAATTCTGTTCAAAATATTTTATTCAATATAACCAATTACTTGTTATAT
>JABUQX010122698.1:0-15000 GCA_015478945.1 Trachelipus rathkii | reverse complement strand
ATAAACTCCTTTGATCTGTAACATAACACCTATATAGCGTAACCATCATAGCTATAAGAAATATATATATTAACTATATATATATATATAAAGAATACTTAAAATGTACTTAATAATATAAATATATAAATAATATTAATAACTCATTTCTGTTCGTGTTTATTCAATAAAGATGCGGAAATCCGCTAAACATCTAATTATAATATATATACTATATATAATAATCACTTACGAATATATATACTGCACTATCTATACACACTTCATTATCTAAACTATATACTTATACTCTTTAAATACTTAGACTACTTTAATTTAATCATATAAGCTATTATATATAAATTATAATAATCAATATATATTATAAACAATCTTAATTTAAACTAAAATCATCACAAAGTCAACCGAAATATATATACTCACATCCTATCAATAATATCTATAATAATATTACCTATACTCATTATTTTGAATATTATAATCAGTATTTATAAAAATCAATTTGTACAACATTTCGATATTAACTATATACTAATTAATTTTGATAAAAATGTAATTATATTACCGCATATAATTAATATTTGAAATAAATAATCATATATATTTAAATTATAATATATTATACTAATACTATTATATTAATATATTAGAATACGTTAATATATTTACAATTTCACTAATAATATAACTAATAAAATAATATAATTTATTATAGGAACCTAATACATTTACTATAATATTAATATATATTTATATATAGATTAATATATATATTAAATCTATATTTATCTATCAATAATATAATTATTACAAATATATATAAACCTAATCATTACCTTAATACTCAGTACATATAAGTAGTTAATAGTATATATATTAATATATATGTATGGTAATAATAAATATTATATATTATAATATAAATATATATAACGAAATTATACTTATATATATACTATAACTTATAATATATATAAATATAATATATATAACTATATTATTATAGTATATATAATAATATATATATATCAATATTATATATTATATTAATTTCGTATAAATCTTATTAAATAAAATATTGAAGCTAAATATTAATTAAAAAACTATGAAATAAAACTTTATATATTAAATATTTAATTAAATATACAATAAGAAAAAAAGCGATTGTAAAAATTACTTTCTAAAATTATATAAATAAAAAATATTTAAAATTAAGTTAGCTTTCCCACTATCCCCCCTCTCCCCCTAAGCTCCCCTACTCCCCTCTCTCCATCCTCCACCACTTTATATCCCCCCCAGCTTTTCTTTTCTTAAAAGTATCTTTTCCTTTAGATTTTTCACTCCCTTCTTTTTATTCAGACTTGGAACTTCTTACTTACTGTAAACAATACAAAGTTTTCCCCACCTCATGTACTTTTAACTTCTCTCTCGTCTCCTGCTCTACTCTTCCTCAGTCCGAATTAAACATTCTTAAGTAAAATGTTGTCAAGAAATCATACTGTCCTAGCAATACTCTTAGCACCCATCTGTTTCCAATCTATTCAGATCCTCTAGCCGATCCTCTCCGCTTCCTCTACTCCCTCGTCACCCAGTAAATACGCAACTTTCCTCGCGAAAAGTGCAAACAAGGCACATTTATCAGCTAAAAATTTCCATCATCATACTATCAGATACTTCAATTATTAAATTAAGGGGGACTTACCATAGCAAAACACTCAACTATTACCAAACCATAAAAAGTAAAATGTTTTTTTGATGGAACAAGCTTCGGATATCTTAATTATTATGAAAAAACAAACACAAAAAAAAAAAACTGTTCGTTTTTGAACAGTTTTGGAGAGCAAGAAGAATTTTTTTTTTTTGAATTATCCAACAAAAACTGCGTGGGCCATAAAATCGTTAAATCTTCAAGATTATCGCAATTGTTCTTTTTGCACTAAGTAAAAAAATACATACAAATTTAAAGTGTGGCAATAAATTTTATTTAAAATCTTCCTATTTTGGAAATTTGATTTTTAAAAAAGAATTTACAATCTCTGAAAAACATTTACAAAATTTTAGAACAGAGATAGTCAACCATGGTTGACACCACCTAACGGCTCTACCAAAACATTTAATATAAACCCATTTGTTTTAACGTTTATATGTGGAGTGAGGCATAGCTAAGACATTGTGAAGAAAAAAAAAATCTGTTCGTTTTTTTAACAATAATTTTTTTAATCTCATGTAAGGAAAAAAATTGGAAATCTAGAATAAAAACACAAATACTACATTTGGAAAATTTTTCGTTTTTTAGACGGCAAGAAAAAAAACTTTGTATTAATATATATTATATATATATATATATATATATATATATAGATATAATATTTATAGTATATATATATAAATATATATATATATATATATATAATATATTACCTATAATATATACCGGTATATAATTATATATATATATATAATATACCTATATATATATTATATATAGCTATATATATAAATATATATAATATATATAATATATATATATAATATATGTATCATATATTATATATATATTATATATATATAATATATATATCTATATTATATTATATATATTATATATATTATATAATATATATATAATATGTATATAATAAATATATATATAATAATATACTATAATAAATACAATATATATATATATACTATATATATATAAAATGGATATATATAATTAATATTATATATAATTATATATATATATACTATATATATAATATAAAAATATAGTATATATATAATATATAATATATATATATTGGGTTCCAAGCAACTTCTATTTGATTTAATAAGTTCAGGTTCATACAGGCAAGTGATGTCGAAGTACGGTGACTGTGAAAACATTACGTATGCCTTCTTTTTGGGAGGCGGATCGACTAGAGGTTAGAGCCTACTGTAACATTGTCTAACGAGCGACGCTTGTTGTCGACTGGTTCGAGTCCTGGCGCGAGTGGAAATTTCTTTTATGCCGTCTTATTATTTGCATAATTTACGTCCGCTCACTCACTACAGATCCAAGTAACAGCATGGTTGTGCGCATGTCGTCGATCCTTGGACTTGTGTCTGTTGACTTTCTGTAAACCCATGAGGGACCCCTGGAAGAATGGATCCGAAGTAGCCCCTAGAAGGGTTCCAACACCCTTCCGTGTATCATTTTAAAATAGTAATCGAGTTTCAAAAAACCAGGTGTATCGAAGCAGGGAGATTTGAAAAGATTCCGAGATGCATTACCTTTTAGGGGAGGCGAACATCTCGAGCTAGTGGAGCAGAGCCATCCGCAGCCTGAAACATGTCTAAACGGCGACGCTGTTGTCGCCGATGGTTCGAGTTCTGGCCACGAGGGAATTTTCGTCTATCGTCTTTTATTGCAAACATTTGTGCGTAACAAGCATTTAGTGCGCAATGTCGTCGACTCCTGACATTGGTGATCCCCACTCTGATTAATCATCCTGATAAACACATGAAACACCCCTGAAAATCGCGGATGTAGAGCCCCAGACAGGGTTTCCAAACCAACCTTCCGTTAGATTTAAATATCAGTAGTCGAGTTTTCAAAGGCAGTGAATACGAGATCAGTAGATTATGACAAAAGTTCGAGATGCTTCTTTTCTTGGGGAGCGGAATCAGAAGTCTAGTAGAAAGCGCTCCGAAACACATTGTCTAACGGCGACGCTTTGTCGATGGTTCGAGTCCGGCACGAGTGAAATTTTTTCGTCTTGTATTAATCTGTCATATGACAAACATTTTCTGCGTTTCTCGGCGTTCTTTGACTTTGGTAGTTGCTCCTGTAACCCCATGAGCACCCCTGAAAGAATGCCGTGTAGCCCAGAAGGGGTCCAACACCCTCTTGGATTTAAATAAAGATTAGTTTCCAAAAGCCCGGTGAGTATCAAACGCAGAGATTTGAAACACTCCAAAACGCATGACTTAATTCTTGGCAGGCGAATTGGGCTTAGTGTAGAGCCTACTGTAAATTGTCAACGGCGACGCTGTGTCGATGTTCGAGTCCTGGCGTGAGTGAATTTTTTTTCGTCTTTATTGCAAATTTGAGGCAACAAGCATTTTGTGGGCATGTCGGCGTTCTTGACTATCCGTCGGTTGGCTCCTGTAAACCCAGGGAGGAATCCCATCGAATGGCCGTTTGTAGCCCCCAGAGGGTTCCAATCACCCCTTTGAATAAATAAGTTATCGAGTTTCAAAGCAGTGATATGAAGCAGGAGAAAACTTCAAAGATGCCTTATTTTTGGGAAAGGATGATTGGAACTAGTGCTGAGCCCTGTTACATTGACTAACGGCACGCTGGTGTCGGTGTTCGAGTCATCCTCGCGTGAAATGAAAATGTTTCGTCTTCTTTATTGCAAATTTGTGGCAACAAGCATGTATTTCGCATGTCGCGTTCCTTGACTTTGGTCGGTTGCTTCTGTAACCCAGGAGTACCTCAGTAGAATCCGTGTGGCCCCAGAAGCGGATTCCAACCACCCTTCGTGATTAATTAAGTATCGAAGTGCAAAGCATGATATCGAAGCAGAAGATTTGAAGAAACTTCCGAGATGCTTTTTCTGGGTATGTGGATCGGACTAGTGGTAGAGCCATATCTACATTGTTGAACGGCGACGCTGTTGTCGATAGTTGAGTCTCTGCGCGAGTAAATTTTTCATTCGTCTTAGTTATTGCAAGAATTCTATCGCAACAAGACCATGATTTCCCATGCCGGCGTGGGCTGACTTGGTTGCTGCTCCTGTAAACCGGAAGGGCAAAACTAGCAGAAAGCTAGTGTAAGCCCAGATAGGGAGTTAAAAGCACCCTTCTATGAATGTAAATAATTACCGTTTCAAAGCAGTGATATCGAAGCAGGAGACTTGAAAAACTTGTTCCGAATACCTTCTTTTTCTGGCAGTGAGTGGATGATCGGACTAGTGGTAGATCCTCCTGTACATTGTCTAACGGCGACGCGGTTTGTCGATGTTCGAGTCCTGGCGCGAGTGTGAAAATTTTCACTCGTCTGCATTATTGCAAATTATCGCAAAACAGCATCTTGCCATCGTCGGGTTCGTGGCGTTGACTTTGGTTTGGTGTCCTGTAAGCCCCACGGAGCAAAACCCATTCAAAATGCCGTGTAGCCCCAGCAGAAGTTTTATATCTGTACCTTATATATCTGTACGCTCTTATTTCCAGCCAATATAGTCTCCGACAATACTAAAAATTTAAGCAGCAGTCGACATTAATGCATACCCATCAACATGACAAGACCTGCCTATCTTATCCACACACACTCAAGAGCTTATTCCCTTTGCATCCACTAAAGGATTTAATTGCACCGCCATCTTCATTCCATTCACAACTTATCAGTACTACCTTCCCACATAAAGTAAAGTTTGAAAACCCATAATAATCCTAAAATATTTTGGGAAATATGACATTAGACCATCAGGCGAAAGATTTATACATATTTTATACGAGAACTATCCTCACTCCAAATCGATACCTTACTCTATTCTAACGTTTACTTTCAAATCCCTCCCGTTACAACCCTGCCAAATCCATCTACTAAAATCCCTCCAAAGCTATTTCGATCGCCACCCACTAAAACAAATCATCCGCATATACAATAGGTAGGCACCCTCCACTCTCTTTCATTCCCATTACTCTAACACCATCCCTTTCTACCTCACCCCACCTCTGATCGGATAATAATACATTACACATATATATTCATAAAGAATATTTACTATCAATACATAGATATACTATAATCCAATAATACCTACCAATTGTCCAGAGAGAACAAAATATAATTACATATACTATAATATATTTACTATATATATACTTATTAAATATATATTATATATATATCTTTTTTCAATTGGATCAATTCAAGGCCCATCTTGATATATTTTTTTAATATCAACAAATGTAAATCATCATTATTATTTTTTCTCTCTCTCCATCCGGCTCCAACTCCGACTACAGGGATTACAGAGATTAAAGAACATTGCAAAGAACTTGCTGAATTAATTCTTATAGGATTGAAAACGAGCAAATTTTGAAAAAGTTTATGCCAGAATCCGGTTCCGTTTCATATCCGGCTGGCCTGCTCCAATCCGGGCGCCTGGGATCCGACTAATGGTTTCGCACATATTTGAAAATTGGATTAGACATTGTTCTTTGGCAATAAAACTCTTCACCACGAAAAAATATTTATACTTAAGCAAAATTTACAACCCAGAAATCCGGCCTCCGTTCCCGGCACTCCCGGATCCGGATCCACACAAGGATTTCTGCCACATTTGAACATTCGTTCAGGCACCGTGGACTGTTCCCCCAACCACCACCGCATAAATTTTCATCTAAAAAATCATTTCTTGAAAAAATTTATAAACAGGATCCGGTTCTAACTTCGGCCGGTTCCGACTCCGGATGGATCCGACTAAAGGTTTTTGAACACATTCTGAAAATTTACGGTCAAGGCAGTCTTACGCGTCTGGGCAACACAGCATTTTTCAACTAAAGAAAATAGTTTGTCATTGAAAAAATATTTCATTAGCAAGATTCGGCCTTCCGGCTCCCGGACTCGATCCCTGCTCCGGCATCGGATCCAATCAAAGGTAGTCCTGGCAACTATTTGAAAATTGCATTAACACACCATCTTCTTTCAATGATCTTCACGTAAAAAATATTTCTTATAATAAAAATTCGATACCCAGGACCCCGGCTGCCGGTTGCTCCGGCATTCCGGCTCCGGATCCGACTAAGGTTCGTACTAAATTGAAAATCTGTTTAGAACGTCTTCTGGCAACATATTTTTCGCCTAAAAAGTATTTTTTGAATGAAATTTAATCTAAATACTCTCGCTCCGGCTCCGGCACCGAGTTCGGCTTCGCTTCCGGATTCTGACTAAAAACGGTTCTTGCAGTTAGTATCTGTGAAATTGTTCAGTCATCTTCTTTAATCAATAAGAATTTTTCACAAAAAAATCAATAGCTCTCGCTTCCGACTTCCGAGCTCCGGTCCCCGAGTCCGATTGCCGGACGTCCGATTAGCTGTGCTTGCAACTAATGCTGAATATGTTCAGCAAGTCTTCTGCGGAAATCAAGTTATTATCATTCTAAGAAAATTTTATTCTTTGAAAAATATTTATAAGAGGATAAGCTCCGAATCTGGATCCGGAACCGGACCCGACTAAGCGGACCCGACTAGGTCTTCTGCACTATATGAAATTTGTTTGTCAGTTACGTTTTCTGGGCATTAAATTTTTCGACCTAAAAAATTTTTTGAAAAAAGAATTCATACCCATGGCTCCGCTCTACTCCAGCTCCGACTGTCACTTTCGGCCCGGATCTGACTAATGTGTTTACTGAACTATTTTGAAATTGATTCATCTTCATCTTTTCAGTAAGTTTCACTAAAAAATATTGTTTTTTAAAAAAATTCATACTCAGAATCCGGCTTCGGCTCCGGATCCGGATCCGACTAGGTTTTGAATATTTGAAATTGACTCAATCATTAATCACTCAATACAATTTCACCTAAAAAATAATTTATCGAAATAAAAATCATACTCTGGCTTCCGAACCCATCTCCGACTTTGACATACCGGTCCGGCTCCGACTTCCGACTCCAAATCCGCGGATCCGATTAAGGATCTGCACTATTTGAAAATGTTCAGCAAGTCTTCTGGCAAAAGTTTTCAATCTCAAGAATATAATGTATTCTTGAAAAATTTCGATACCCAGGACCTTCGTTCTACGAAATCCGGATCCTAGATCGAATCCGGATTCCGACCTTGACAAGGTTTCTGCACATATTTTGAAAATTGTTCCAAGATGCCTGTCTTCTGGCATAAATTTTTCACTTAACAATAATATTTTTGGACAATAAATGCCATACTCAGCGTTTCCGCTCCGGCTCCGTCTCCGGCTCCGACTCACCTTCGGCTCCCGGATATGACTAGACCGTTCGCCACTATTTTGAAAAGTGTTTAGCACGCTTCTGGCAATAAAATTTTTCATCTACAAAATATTCTCTGAAATAAAACAATTTATACGTATATCCACCGGTCTTGACTTTCGACTTCTTTCCGGCTTCCGAACTCCGGCTGCCGATCCGGAAACCGGATTCGGACGTAAGAGTCTCTGCACATATTTGGAAACCTGGTTCAGCACGTCTTCTGGCCAAACAAATTTTTCATCTAAAAAAAAAATTTTACTTAATAAAAAATATACCCAGAATCCGCTCACGAATCCGGCGCCTCGCTCCGGATTACCGGACATCACAATACAGTTTCCTGCATATTTCAAATATGGGTGGCATTTAGCACAACCAACTTCATAAAAATGTTTCCTGTAAACACATGTTTTCGAAACAAAAATCAAAACTAGGCACCGGCTCTGACTTCGGCTCCACCCACTCGATCCGGTCCGACTCCGATCCCGGATTCGCGACTAAGGATTCTGCAACTATTCTGAAAAATGTTCCAGACATCCTTCTTGGCATTAAATTTTGTCGACCTAAAAATTTTTTTAGAAAAAAATATCTATTACC
Organism: Trachelipus rathkii; assembly: GCA_015478945.1. Classification (NCBI taxonomy): domain Eukaryota; kingdom Metazoa; phylum Arthropoda; class Malacostraca; order Isopoda; family Trachelipodidae; genus Trachelipus; species Trachelipus rathkii. The sequence goes on along the minus strand of JABUQX010122698.1, from coordinate 6,411 downwards.
CAGGCTCCGGCTCCGGCCTCCGGCTCCGACTTCACCTTCGGTCCGTGATACTGCGGAAGGTTTTCTGTACTATTTTGAAAAATTTCCTGATGACGTCTCTGGCACTAAACTTCTTCACCTAAAAAAGTATTTCTGTAGAAAAAAAACAATACACGCCATGATAGGGTCCGGCGTACGCTCCGGCTCCGACATTACCGGATCGCGTTCCCGGCTCCAGCTCCAACGCTTACAAAACTTCAGCCTCCGGATCCGAATCGAAAGTATTTTCTAAGCATACTATTTGAAAAAACTGTCTCCAGCAATAGTCTCCAAAACAATTTATTCCTTCTGAAAAGAAAATCATTAGCTCCGGTCTCCTGGCCTCCGGGCCCTCGACTCCGGGCTCTACTTACATCCGGATCCGGATCCGCATACGGACCTGACTAAGGAAGTAGTTACTAATTCTATTTTTGCCAATCAAAATTTTCTCAAAGTAGTTTACAAACACCTCTCATTTGAAAAAAATATACCAGGCTCCGGCTTCCGGCTCCGGCTCCCGGCTCCGGCTCGGCGTCGCTGGCTGGCTCCGGAGCTCCATTTATTATACTCAAGTAAAATCTAAAGGGAATGAGGCTAGAGTGAGAATATGAAAAAAAAAATCAGATTTTCTTTACATAATTATAAATAAAACATTATTTGATCCTAAACCTGGAATCGCCCAATGTTTGACTGCAATGAAAATTTTTTAGTTCGACCACCTCTCTAAATAGAATGTCTGTATCTAAAAAAGAAAACTATTTAGACATTTTAACAAAGCATAAGTTGACACGCATGATGTTCCAGGGCAGGCAAATTTTCTCACTAATATTCTAGGTATACAATAAAAAAAAAAATGATGTAAGGAATATAATTTTATTTATATATACGCTAGGGGGGTCTAGTTATGAATGCTTCCCATTAAAGTGTTTAAACTCCTCTCGCTCTCTCTCTCCTTTCTTTCTCTTCCTCTCTCTTCCCTCTGCTGACCCTTCTCACTATATATTGACTTTATGGTTACTGAGATAGTATCAACTACCTATATGAATGGACGTACGGTACTACTAGATGCAAGTCTGATAAGTAGCGATTAGAGATTATGATCTTCGTCATATACGTATATATATGTTAGTATAAGTTTATTAACCTATTGACTATATCTATGGCTACCTATGTATAGGATGGTATGAGTATATTACTAAGTACTACCGCTACACCGCCTCCTTAGCTACCCCTTCCCCTGCCAACATTATTATCCTATGATATACGCTACTCGGTATGAAACATTAACCCTACCACTCCCCCCCTCATTCTATCCTCCACACATACTATAGTAGCATAGTACATCACTCCCACCTCCACCTTCTCAGTCACTACCCTCCATAACATCTTCACCCCGTCGCACTCCGCCCTCCCCCTACACTCCCCATATTATATCACGTATAGCTTGTTACGACGTATTATACTATTAGTATAAATGTGTATATATAATATTGATTAGGATAAGTTAGTAGGCATAAATAGTAATTACTCAAAATAGTATAATATTAATCTATCATATTATACCTCCATTCAATATTTTTTATTAATATCGCCCTACACTATATATATATATATTTTGAAATCGAAATACGGTGATCACGTCTCAGTATTTATAATTAGCTGTCTAGTAGGTCAGTCAATTTATGATATTGGACTCTATGTGTTAGATGCGAATATCATTAGAGGTCTTAGGCATAGTGTGGACGTTAGTTAGGGTTGTTGGGGCATAGGATAGTTAACCCCTTATAAAGTTAGTGTTCTTTGTTTAGTGTCTCCATAAAGAAATCTTTTTACAATATGAGCATACATAAAGTACAGCTATTATACAATATCACTTAAAGATTGTAGAATTTAAGAATTCAAGTCTACGCTCCCACATCATTATCAGTATATAAATAGCTAGACAGTTTCTAAATATAACTAATATTTCATATAATAGTCATTTATTATTTATATACCCGATCCCGCAAACTAAGCCTGTTCTGAAAGGACTGTTATTGCATAGTATGGAAAAGTGCTGTTAAAAAAATGTCGGAAAAAACCTATATATCCAAAATGTTCAGTTTTATTCCTGGCAAAATTAAAACTAGAGAAAACTATAGTTGGGTGAAACAACGCAATCGTAATTCGTTACGTGTAATCCACATTTTAACAGACCTTGTTTTAAGGCTTAAAAGAAAGAAATATGTACCCGTACATCTATAAGTATTATATAACTAATATATATAATTCTTAATCTATATATATATTATACATATAATATATAATACTACTATAGTATATATATATTATTATATAATAGAATTATTCGAGCAGGTATAAACTACAGAAGTCATTTATCAATTGTCAGATTATATATATATAATACTTATAATAGCTATATTTGTTCATATATATATATATACTAATACATATATATATATACTAATATCACTTAGTATATATACTACTACTCTCCATATAAGATTAGCTATCATGCATTAACTACTAATACCTCGTATATATATAATATTCTATATATATATATATATAATATATTTTACTTTCCATTGTTTAAAAATAGTATAATATATACATACTATACTATATTATATAAGTATATATATATATATATGATATATAATTTGTTATGATACATAATATATATAATAATATGTAATATATATATATACTATATAATACATAAATATTTTATTATATTATATACTATATATAATATATATACTAAAATTATATAATAAGGATGCAGCAGAACCACTGACCAAGTTTTGGGTTCCACTGACTTGGGGGTGAGTCGGGGGAGGCAGATGTCCGCGGTCCGTTTTTCCGCCGACATTCCCAATTAGTAGTCGAACCTTGGTTGGACGGGAAATGCATCGCGGCTATGCGGTGTGGGCGTTTTATGAAAACTACAATTCTGGTGAATAACGCGACGCAAAGAAGCTTTTATCGCCGACGGTTCAACCATTCGTGCAGTAAGGATTTCCCGTTTCCAGGTGGCGAACACAATTCCGGTCCTGGGCTAGACAAGGATTAAGAAGGAACTGGTATATCACTACGAACAGACTTTACGAACATGCCTACGAAAACATCAGAACACCAGAAAAGGTGGAGCGAGTAAAGAACAGCAAAGGTAGTACAGTCGCCCTCGACGTTCTGCACCGCACGGCATTGTTTTGTTGCTTGCGCGAACTATACCTGACAGCAATTGAGAAAGATTACCTTCTAGGATTACAATTCCCATCCACTTATTAAATAATGATGGCCCTCAGGAATTGAGACGGAGAGAGAGAGTGTACAGTAAAACCATCCAGCAATCTGTCATGCGCAAATCGCTTTGCCACCAGGAATTCCCTCCCGAGGACTGCTCTTCTTCAGTACGACTAGGCACGATCTTTCAACCTGTGTCTAGGGCTGTCCAATAAGCAACAAACTTTTACCGGCTACTGGAGCATTAAATCAACCCTCCGAGTTATCCAGCGAAGGCCAACATTCGTATAAAACTAACCAGGTAATTGGTGGGCTGATCACGGTTGGTGTTTAAAAGCCCATACTTTCTTTGAGAGAAGGAGGACTTGACATAAATTACGAAACGTTAGGTCACCATGCTGGAACACCTTACGTGACACTTCCAAAAAAAATGAGAACAGAGAGGTTTATCGAGGATATGGGTTGGGGACTTGTGTATCCAACAAGATTTGGGGCTCAGCTCACCACGCCCGAAATTCCACCATCGTTTTGGGAAGAGAATGCTTTTCCCGGACGTCTCGGTCTCTCTGAGGTGATGTAGGGGTGGGCAGTGCACGGACACCGGCATTGGATTTTCGATTTTCTTTCTAGTGGAGATATCTGAAAGAAAAGAAGGGTGTTTAAAAGATCGCCCTGCAAAACCCTTACACAGGAGCTAGAGGGACGAATTGCTTGAAGAAGTCAAACGCAGATACCACGCAATATTGTGTGAACGTTCTGTATTCAAAGAACTTCAGAGAACGGCTCCATCAGATTTCTTGCTAATAATAATCTAGGGCAACTTGGAGGACATTTAGTTCGTCAGAACTTAAGGGATAAAAAATGGTAGAACTCCCATCTCGGGTATTAATAACTTGTAATCTCTATTACCTCCATTACATTTTTTATAACTCTTCAAAACTGATAAATCCGGGTTTGAATCACCGTACCACAAACTTTCTATATAACATTTATATATTATAAACCAATATATTATATATAATGATCATAATATATATTATAACTAATATATATATAGATAAGTAATATATATACATATATATAAATATATATATTATAACGCGATATATAATATATATTACGCAGAGTATCTTCAATAAATCCTGATCTATATATCCTATATATCTATAAGTATATATATATATATATAATTATAATATATATATATTATATATATTTATATATATATATATAACTATTATCAACCTATTATTATGATATATTAGTATATATAATATAACTTATATATGCCTATATGATATATATATAATAATATATAGCAATAATATACCTATATTAATATTTATATATAATATAATAATAATATACTATATAATATATAATATAGTATTAATATATTCTATCAGCGGGCTCCCATCGTCTTACAATTTATAGGTGGTTGCATATGAAATCACACACACACAATCTATATATATATATCTACTATATAACTTAAAATATATAATACTATATATATACTATATTATATATATATAACTAATATATATGATATATACTATATAATTATAATACTATAATATATATATATATTATATAATATAATGGGGTACTGAGCATCCGCCTCCCCCTCCATATATTATATATACATGGATTGTATGAATTCGAAAAATACACATTTCATGAAAATTGAAAGATGAGAAAAATTGGGACGAGGTCAAATTTAAACTTTGTTATTAAAGCAGCTTCATTATTGTCTAAAAATATGTTATTAAAAGAAAACAATATGCAAATCTTTATAACGTAATTAAACTCATGCTAACCTTTGCTATGTATTAAGTTAAAATTCTAATCTTAAACTAACTCAAACTCAAGATCACCTACCTTTACGTTAAACTCTATACTATAATGTATTATATGTATATTTATTTATTTCACTTTGAAGTTATATTGGTAAAAAAAAAAAATAAATGATAATAAAAACGCCATTATGGCCCAAGAAACTTTTCAATACTTTATTCGATGTAAGAAGATTACAAAAAAAAAAAAATTGGGCTTCAACTTACCTGAGAGAGCGGAGTAACGACATGAGCTCATAATATACTATATATAATATATACAAATATATTATCATATTTATATAAATACTAATATATATATATATTATATTATATGATCTTATATATAAATAGTATATATATTATATATAGACTATATATATGATAGGATAGAGGAGAGAGAGAGGAGAAGAGACAAAGAGAAGAAAGAGAGAAGGGAGAGAGAGGAGAGAGAGATCGAAGAGAGAGAGAGAGACAGATTGATGAATAACTAAAAAAAGCAAGAATCTGACAAAACGAAACAAAACTACAATATTCTTCGTGTCGCCGCGAGACGTTAAAGATAAAACATGGAGTCAATTTCGCGAATTGATTTCGTGTTCAATAAATTTGAATTTCAGTATTTAAAACAAAGACGGTTAGTCCTTAATATTGCAACCAAGTTGTAGGTATAAAGCGTCCACGCGGTTATATTTTCACACACATTGTTCTCCTCAACAAATGTATCAGGGCATGTGTCGTAAAGTGTCTGCAACAATCATGTTGGTTTGACATTTGGAACTAACTAAAATTTGATGACTTTTTTTTTCAGCTTGAATAATAAATCATGGAGTGATTATTTTAATAAGAATGCAATGTTAAATTCTTTACACAGTTAAAAGTTATAAATATTTTACGCCTAAAGAATTAAAAAACAAATAGTTGCACACTAGCTGCAAGTTGATATAAAATGGGGGTTGCGCAAACCTGAACCAGGCCACGAGCCGCCCGATGATAATAAATATATATAATATATATTATATATAAATAAATATTACTATATAATATAGTATATAATATTAATAACTATATACATAGTATATAGTAATATATATATCATACTATATAATATATATATATATAGTATATATAATATATAATATAATATTATATTAATATATAACTCAAATTACTATATATATTATATATATATATATATAATATATCAATGGATCTCGCACATAATTTTCCGTGTGACCATTCATGTTCTTTGTAGTTCTTCCATCCTTTCAGCTCGGTCTGCTCTGAAGACTTCTCTTTCTCCCATTGT
>JABUQX010122697.1:0-38903 GCA_015478945.1 Trachelipus rathkii | reverse complement strand
ACCCACACAGTTTAAATTACTCAATTATTGACCCCTTTCAAAAACTTTTAAAATATGAAAACTAAATAACAATTTATTAGGAAACTTAAACCGCTTAATGCTTTTACCCCTGATCCAGAGTCAATCTGATATCTTGTACTAATCCCTGAGTCAATGGTCTTCCAAAATCACACAAAATATCCTAAACACACCAACCTCATCCCATGATTTAATTTCAGCCATCAATTCCCCTACCTACAAATTCCCAATTTTTTAAATTTCTTACCTCAAAACCATGACAAACAACCTCTTCACGATCAGAGATACTTCCAACATCATTGATGAGTTAGGATCTTGTACCTCGAGCAGTTATTGCAAAAGCATTGACTTTCGTAGGTACATTGGGATATCTGTTGAAACTAATCAACATTATCCTACAGTCCATTTTTAACCCCACAACGTTACCCTTTACCCTGCCAATATAGATCACTAAAATTTAATTTCGGATTCTACTACAGTTCAAAAAACTTCTACAACTGGCAAGGAAGACACCATCTTCCTTTTTAACAAGACCACGTCTTCATAAACAGAGATCTCCAGATCGCTCTGATGTGATTCCGCTTCACGAGAATCAGCACTTCGACACAACACTGCTTTTCTCACACCCCGAATGACATCATACCTTTGCCATGAACGAGAAATGCCCGCCCCTCTGTCCAAACCCTTATGCTTACCGCACGATACACTCGAACGCCAAATAGCAATCACTTCATCTTCAAAGATCAATACACCCTGCATCAATGTTCCTAATGATCATACAATTCTCTCCTTCTATGGATTCACTGTACATCAACATACCACTTTTATATCATCTCCGCGACTATAATATATAAAAAAATCACCTGCGCAAGCTTCTAGAAAATCTCATATAGAAACAGCCAAATCCCTTCTTAGATAAATCCGTATACTACTCCGAACATAACACCAATGGAACCCGCATACCTATGTACTTTCCATACGATAATCTAAATATACTATTTCTGTTCTTCTCACTTTAGCTTCTCACTACCTCACTAGCAACCTAAGCGTCATCATATGTCTTCATTGCCCTATCATCCAATCCTCAACACCCGTACAGATTGTATTTATCCACATTAGATCCTTACCCGCATCCAGACAAGTTCTCACTATTATCAATTTAACACATCAACTATCCATAAGACACAGGTCGCGCACTCAAGACTTAATCCCTAACATCAACCAAAGATTTTAAGCGCTTTCAGTGTTGCACAATTCTAACCAAACTCTTGCATATCCCTTCCCTTTCATCCAAACAAAACCTAAAATTTTAAACCACCCCATGGCCAGCCTGGTGACACATCTTAACATAACTCACCCAAGGACTCTCCTCACTTCACAACCATAAACTACTTAATACGTGTTATCTATTCACATGCCCTACAATTGAAATACCACACTGAGCCTACTCTATTTTAACCCATGTACAATCCTCTCAACATCGATTGTGCCAAATTTCTCAGCAGACAAAAACCAATACAATCCCAATAATAGACATCAGTAGGCCTTTCGCCGTTCGACTCGAGAGTCTCTCCAAACTCACGCATTCCCACATAGTGTCACCCGCCTATCTTAAACCGTAACTTCTTCATGTACCCGATCCTCAACTACAACATACCGGATATAATTCCAATACTGTGACCGCGGCCACCTCAAACTACTCACCTCATGCTCTCCGCTAAATGATAGAATTTTATTCTAAACAACTCCATCTACTCATCTGCTGTTCATACATCTTTGACCCGTCCTAAAACTCTCAACCTTCTTCACTTCTTAAAATACTTTACAACTTATATATCTCACAAAGTAAACCCCTTCTCTGCTCGCTACAAAAACCACTAGAATTACTCTCTAAATCTATACTTATAGTAATAAATTTTCTTTGACTACTTCTAGCTCATACCAATATAGAATTCAAATATCATAATTTTCGTCTAATATCTCATTTATTAAGCATAATACTCTTATATTCACATATCCTTAAAGAGCGGGATATCTCCCATACTATTGCATATATCCTATGAATACCATGGATACGTTTAAAAAGTATCATTTGCAGACATGTCACGTCTGTATATTCAATAGTAGAAAATACATTTCCCGCAATCTTCACACGATCAGGAATTGAAAAGATAAGGAGGTTATCTCTACAGAAACGGAAACTCCCGTATGATACAACCAACCGGAACACAGCAATCCAAGAAACATGCGTAATCAAGAACGAATGAACCCATACCTAACAATAACTCTCAATCTTGAACTTTATTAAATCCATTAAAAAGTCGCATCAGAATCTCTTATTATACACAGGTCCGTCCCCTCTAGAATATCACTTCAACTCATGCCAAATACAACACGATTTGAGTATTCAACCAATATTTCTTACATAGTTAATCTTATAATGATTTCATGAAGTAAGCGTAACATTTAGCTTGCTTCTCGTATTGATTGTAAAGTGTTAACGGTTGTGAGGAGGATTGTTAACATTTTTACTGTTTATATTATGGATATAGTAGATGACAGAAAATTATTATTAATATTATATATATTCTAACCATTATATATTCTCTTATATATGAGATATTTATTATTATTTATTTATATTATTATTTATATATTATTTCATATTATTATTATTATTATATATATAATTTATATTTTATTATATGTAATTTATTGTTAATCTTATTTTTTTTATTCCATTATCATTTATTTTTTTTATACCCTAAATTATTATTTGTTTATTGTATATTTTATCTTGCAAGTATATTTTAAAGATTTTTATTTTATTTTTCATTTATTCTTCTTTATTTCTTTAAAATTTTACTCTGGCCTTTACGGTCATATTAAGTTATGTTTAACTTATATTATCAATTTTAATTCTTACCTATTAATTTTAGTTTATCTACTTAGGATGGGATTGGAATATAATCCGAAAGTTTAGATTAAAGTTGAGAAACGACATTTTATGAAGTACACACATGTTATGATTGTTGCAGTTCGCCTTATCATAAGATCACAAGATCCTAGAAACATATTATTTCTTTAATATATATATATATATTATACTAATATAATATATTAATATATATATATAATAATAATATTATATATATATAATATATATATATATAACTATAAATATATATATATTATATAATATTATGAATATAATATATATATAACCTGAAATAAATATATAGTAGAAATATTATAATATATATTATTAAATTAGTCCAGCTCACATCTCAGGTCAATTCACGTAGATACTTCACAGATATCCACAAATAACATAACGTAGGATAATCAGCAGTATAAGATAACTCAGATTACCATACCATAATAAACTACATACTAAAAGCTAACTACTACCAAATTCAACATAGCCCTCTTCCCACCTGAGGAAATTATATACTACTAAAAACCTACACGTTCACACCCCTACACTAATAATAATACATCGCAGCTAATTATATATCCACCTTCTCTCCCCAACGAAACTGGCGTCGCAATGCGCGGTAAGTCTCTGACGCTGACGGGTGTGCCATAACGAAACAGAACAAGAAGTAGATAGAAGAAAAGTACAATGTCGACAAAGAAACCGAGCATTACCCCCCCTTTTTTACCATCTCTGGTAAGCAACAACATCGGACGCCAGTAAAGAAAATATCCAACCCTAAGAGCTCTTGACGGTAACCCTTCGACGTACACATCACTATAGGCACGTGTTCGTCAATGCTGGACGAGATTCATCTTCTCTGGCCCAGGTAGCTACAACAACACATACCCACTCACAATAACCCGCATCACTCCTTATATAGGCACCTTGATTCTTCTTGCCTCGGACAAGCACATCCTCTCCATTCAGCATTATCATTACTGACTCAACCACTTTTCTTCGCCGAACTGGTAGGAACTCCCAGCATACACTCACCACTATATATCGCTTAACCAACCGACTATCATCCATCTCTTCCACATGACCAAACTATCTCAATGTACTTTAATTTTTCTATTTATTTACTCTCTTCACACCACACAACCCCTAATGCCTATTCCTCATTTATCAATTTTTTCATATCATACGCCGTAAAGATTGTCCATCTTATCACATATGTACTTATATCTAGTACCTCGTAATACTAAATAGCTATCGTCGTTAAATTAACACAGGAAAACAAGAATATAAACTTATCATCAAGACTAGCCCTTAACATCACCAAGAATTTAATTGACCAGTCACCTTCCAAATTTCCTACTAAACTCTGCATCATCGTTCCCTTTTCACTCCAACATATAATCCTAAATAATTTAAACTCAGTCCACTTGTTCACTGCTCACTATCTAACATAATTCACACCAAGGACTGTCCTCACCATCCGTTAACCGTTACTTAATTTACGAGTTTATTTTTAAAGGTACAAATCCCTCTACCAATCCTACCAATCCTCTCAAATCTTTCCAAATTCGCCACACAAAACCAACATATCTCAAATATAGTAGCACTCCCTCTCTTCCATTCTACATCATTCTAAAACCTCCTGCCACCCCACATCTAATTTTTTCATGACCACCATAACCAAAATTGAATTAACAAGAGCATAAAAACCATCCCAGCCCACTCCGCTATTATATTAACCAATCACTTTTCAACTATCTATAAATATAATATATATCTATATAATATTATATAATATATAGTATAATATATATATACGTATATATAAATATATATATGTATTATAAATATTATAATATATATATCTATATATATATATTATCTTAATTTATATTAAAAGAATTGATTAAAATGAGGAATGAACTATTAGAGAGTATATGTTGTGAAGAAAGGTGTAAATGAGAGATAAATATAGTACATTAATGGGTTTGGTGGAAATGTTGAAGATGAATGCAGTCGGTTGCTAAAGCGATGTATAGTTGAGTTTGTGGAATCGACCGGCTGGAGACGAGAAAAAGTTCGATTGAGTCAGTAAACTGTCCGAATGAGAGAAATGTGAGTTGCAGAGGCGAGAATAAAGGTGCATAATACAGAGTAATGCGGGTTTTTGGAGGGTATGGTTTGCCCACTGCAAGGATTAACCCACACTGACGATGATGCTATAGTGGGGGGTCCGTCCGTCCCGTTGAAGCTTAGTGATTTTCATGCGACGAGTTCTCATAATAGTATTAGAGGACGTTAAGGCTGTCTTTCTTTCGACTGTCATTTTTCTATCTATACTACTTCTCTTTCCGAGCATCAAGCGCACCATACCCGAGCCTTGGGAAAAAAAAGTGATATGATTATATATAATATATATATATATATATATATATATAATAATATATATATAATTATAATATTATAATATTATAATAATATATATATATATATATTATATATATATATATATATATTATTTTTCAAGCAGTCTGCATCGATACCCCAGATATCCAAGAGACCGAACGGGAGGTAATGGCAGCAGAGAAGAACCTAAGCTCTCCCCTTTGAGCAGAAAAATATCCATTACAAACATTCCTTAACGACTCAATCAACTTTTCTCGTTCCAGCGTCGATGCCAACACACACTCACCACTATACATCGCTTACCTACCGATGCCATCATCCTTCAACAACCAAACCATTCGCTTAAAAATCCCCGAATATCATTCTTCGTTTCTTTCACACCACATAATCATATACGTTCATTTCCTCATTTATCAATTCTTGTCACACCTAACACTCCTCCTAAGATAATATATATACTATATAATATATATATAATATAATTATAGTATATTTAATCTTATTAGGTTTGGTGTGAAAAATTGATAAAATGATAATGAACGTATTAGAATTATGTGGTTTGAAATAAAGGAAATTCAGAGAAAATATAATACATAAATGAAGTTGTGAAGTCTATATTTTGTGCTAAAGCGGAGATAGTGATGATGGGGTTGGAATCGACCTGCTGGGAACCGAAGAAAAAAGTGATTGATCAGTAAAGTAATGTCTGAATAGAGAAATGTGAGTTTGGCAAGCGAGAATAAGTGCATAATAGAGTGAATGGCCGGGTTTTGTGAAGGTATCGCTGTTTGCCGCACCTGGGCCAAGATGAAAACCTACACTTGACCGATGTGCCATTATGGTCCTCAACTCGTGCCACGTCAAGCTCTAGGGTGGATTTCTGTACGGGCGACGAGTTTCTCACTAATAGGTATAGAGGGAGCCGAGTTAAGGGCTGGTCTTTCTGTTTTGCAGATGAATCTTTAACACAGACTTCTCCATTTCTTGATCTCATACAATTGTCTTCTGCTTCCGATGCATATCACGCACCTTACCCCGAGCCTTGGGGAAAAAAAGTGATATGAGTTCCTTTGTATATCTTATTACCTACACCTTATTTATAAATATATCGGTAACCTTTTAAAAAGATAGTGAGCATACTCTAAGCCGTAATATATAATGTATTTTGATATATATAGATAATCAACTTAATAGCTCAACTTTAGGATATAATATTAAGTATATAGTCACTTAGATATATAGTCTATTTTATTAATACAGATTCATAAAGGTTCAAATAATTCACATCGATTGATTTTCAAATTGTTATTTAATATATAAATAAATATATTATATATAACTGATCAACTATTGTGATAACTAATAATAAAATAATTGAATATTACAGCGAGTAGCCTGTCACCTAGAGTCTAAAGATAATCCCTATAACCTCATATCCAAGGAGACCTGACAAAAAATGCTCTAGGAGTCCCATGTAGAGTACATTTATGGAATTGATAAGAGCTCCTCACGATTAATGTTATATTCATGATTACGCGATTATAGAGCTGCAGGTTTCTGTATTGCGGAAGTGCTCAAAGGGGTTCACAGTTTGGACCGCAACCTCTCCATCTATGTGCTCCTCTCTAGGTCATCCAGGAAATGAATCTCACTTCAACAAGCCATCCAATTCTCTATCTTTCTCTCCTTCCGCATATTATAATTCCATTGATGTCCAACGGGCCTATCCTTTCTTCTTGACTCTCGACTCTAGCGATTACTCCCACCTTGTCATTCCACTCTCGTTATATATATATATATTCACGATAAGTATAAGCTATCTCTTTGTACGTCTTCTAACTCTTTATTCGCGCATGTTAGTACCATAGCGTTGACACACGAGCTCCTCCGCAACATAGCTCCTGTTATCCGGACAATCCCTCTTAGTCAAGCAGACACTATCTACACAGACAACACTACATTCTCTCACTCGACAAAAGCAACTTGCGCGCTGAACAAGTAAAATATAAACCTTCACACTACCACTAGGATATGTTAAATCATTCCGTCAAGAGTCAATAGTCCCGTTATCAGTTTCCAACCCCAGCAGAGTACAGATTCACATTATTTATATAGATTTATTAGTGAATGACATTTATGACCCCATCTTAATAATTTACTTCTACACGTTAATGTTATAATATATATTATGATGATTATTAATTATTATTTGCCAGACGTGAAAATGTATAGTATAAAAAGATCTACTCGCCATAGCTTGAACGAAGAGTATTCCCGTCAGTTACTTCGTTATTTCGATGAACGTACATTAATACCGAAATCTAAGATATAGTCTTTATGCTACCTTATTACCCACTTACCATTTTCATACTTAAACATATCTTTTAGAAATGTGTGGTATCATCATGATTGTAACCAGATTATTATCTTCAGCTAAAACTGAACTCTACGCTCAAACTTTTAATTGGATTTGACTCAGTAACACCCTCAACAACTTTATATACATTCTCTCTTTAAAAGTATAGAGGATAGTTAGTATAACTACTTCTCCTTACACATTACTGTATTTTTCTCGAAGCGCTGATTTAGCATCTAATTAGTTCGTCTACTATAATATTAGATGATAAAATGGCTGAGTCAACTATTCTTAATCTCACACTCTTAATATCTATACGGTGAGGAGTAGTAAGGATTGTGCGAAGGAAAATGCCGCACGGTAGAAAAGAGAATACCAGTAATATTGTATAATCATGACTAAAATTAACCTATAAACCCTCTCCAATACTCACATATAGATGCCCGACTGACTGAATAGAGAGTACATCGTTTAAATAATTTATATTCAGTTAGCATATAAAGTATACATTTAGGTGGTAATACCTTGACCTTTAATAAACTAAGTCATTTTATCTCCAAAGTCATATCTTTATAAATATTTCTCTATTGGAGCAATAGCAAATGCCTTCCATTTACTACTTCAACTATCAACCATTCTTACCTTTGTTACGCTATAATTCTGAAATAAGTACTCTCCTCTATATATAATAACATATAATGACTAGTTCATATCATTTTCTCTCTCCTGTACTCATATTTAGCCTACACTCTTATTCTTCAATTATACTATCTTACACTAACTGACTCTTCTCTCTGAGCCCCACTTTATACCTGCTCTACATTTCACTAGTTTTACATCTCGAGAAAGGAGTATACTAATACGTGGATATCAGTAACTCAACTCTTCTTTATCTCCTTCTACCTGTGATGTGGCAAACATCATCATTTCCTGACTCCTTGTCGTTATCTTACTCTACTCTCTTTACAACAAAATACTAATCAGCTGATTCTTCCTTTCCTATTTTCTTAGATTTTAGTACCCGCTAGCTAGGCCAGATATTACTTTTTTTTTAAGTTACAACAATTTGCTTTCTTCACTCTGTTGTTTCTTTTGCTCTATCCTTTTGTAAGACATCCTTTTCCTCTTCCTCTGGTTTTGATTTTGCTTTTTGAAAATAAATATTTTGTAAAGCACAATTTTAACTTAGATGTTGTGGAGTTTATCTACAAATATTTTCTTGTCTATTTGCCCTCTGTCACTATCCAAGTGTGCGTCGGCAGCTCGGCTTATGCCGGAGCTCGGAGCCGGAGCGGTAGCCGGAGCTCGGCAGCCAGGCTCATGCGCCGGAAAAGCCCGGGGAGCCGGAGCTGGGAGCCAGCATGCCGCCGAAGTCTTCTCTCTTCGTCGCGTTCTTTCGTCGTGTCGGGTCTAGCGGAGCCCGAACCACTTATTTCTTTGAGGGTTGCCTGGGCCTCGAGATCGGACGTCGTCCCGTGAATACTTTCCTTATCGGTCGTCTTCTCGTCTTCATTCTCTCTTCTGTCTCTATTAGCTTCGGCAGTACGCGAAATTTTAAGGGTGCATTGGAGCCGGGGCCGCAACAAGAAGGAGCTGCTCCGGTCCCATCCTCGGAAAGTACAAAATTAAGTAATTGTTAATTTTATTAGCATATTTTACACTATATTATATATATATATGGGTTATAATATATATTATAGATATATATATATATATATATATTATATATTATATATAGTATATATAGTATATATAATTTAATATATATATATATGTATGTATAATACTATATTGTAATATATTATTATATATATATACTACTATTGTATTATATACTTCCTGAGTAATATCATATATACCTTCTATTTATACTTTAGATACCTATACTCTAGTACTTTTATAATTAACGTATATATATATACCTGATACAATATATATATAAATATATATATACTGCTATCTATATCGCATACTGTCATTATATACATGTTTCTATCTATTATACATCTATAATATAATCTATAACTTCTGGTTCTATTATTCATTGTATATGAATATTATATATATATTTTATACTATTTTTTGAACATATAAACAGTTAATATATATAACTATAGTATTTAATATATTATATTACCCTCCTATACTTGAAAGTGGAGGAAAATACAGCGTATACATATATACTCATATGGCTTATAGTATATATATATATGTTCTATCTCCACTATTATATCATATATATATATATATATATATATTTATAAGTAATATAATGACTATCTATTACTTTACTTACTAACTATATCTCTTCTATTATTCCTTCTTTACCTCTATATAATATAATATGTATGTCATATAATATATATATATATCATATATATATATATATATACAACTATATATTTTAGATTAGTATATATATTTTAGAGAGTAATATAATGTAATTTAGATATATTATAGTAAGTATATTCTCATTAGCTATATATAATATAATATATTAGTATTTTTATAAATTTTTTTTTAATATAAGAGGATTTTCTTTCTATCCATTTTAGCTAATGATAATAAAGTAAATAATATGACTGAGGTAAGGTAGCTAGGATAAATTATATAAACTTATTACTGTTGTCCTTATTAAAATCCAATGAAGTATAGTTATTTATTAGATAGTGATAATAAATGTAATTATTTAAGGAGAAGATAGACAGAAGATGGGTATAAAGGAAGGTAAGACGTGCGCAGTTCCAAAAGGTATTTCTTCAGTAAGAATGAGTGGTAGATGGTGCAGATGCATCATTTGAAGTATTAACCATGATATTTTTATTTACGTTGCAGATTTGAGAGAGAGAGAGAGAGAGAGAAGAGAGAAAAGAGAAGAGAGATGGAGTAAAGTAATATGAATATCTTATGGATGAGTTTAGGATTATATATATATTAGATATGATATATGATACTATAATAAGATTATAGAAGATAATAGATAGTAATATATATATATAGTAAGATAGTAGTATATAAATAGATATAAGATATATAGTATGTATATATAGATGAGATAGTGAGAGAAGAGTAAAGTAGAAAAATAGATAGTTTAAAGATAGAATATAATATGAAGTAAAGAGTAGATAAAGTATAGTATATATATAAATGAGATGATAAATATAATAAATAGATATATATATAGTGATAAAGAGTGATAATATAAGTAGAATAAATGAGTAATAGGAAATATAGAGAATAGATAGTAGTATAATAATAAGAGTAAGTATAGAATGATAATAGTAAATAAGATGAAAGAGAAATGTGAATATAGTAAATAATGTATATGAATAGTAATGATGATATAGTATAGGAGAGTATAATAATATAGATAGAGAGTATAGAAGAGATAGTAATAGAGAGGTAACTATATTACTAAGAGTATTAGAGAGTACGTATAAGATAGGTTATACTGGAATAAGTAATAGATAATAGTAAATATATAGTACATATAGATATATAGAGAGATACTGATAGTGAATATATATATATAAGTATATGAATATATAGATAGATATAGAATATGAGAATATATCATTATAGACAATATTCTTTTCTAGTCAAATATATTTTGTGCTTTTTTGATGGGTATTCTTATTCTATTGTTCAATAATAGAAATATAAAACGGGCTCTTCAACGCACTTCCTAATAGATAAATTTTAATTGATTGAATATCCGATGAGGAACACTAGCTGGGAGTAAGAATGATACCCATCACCTCATTTTGACGTCATTTGTTTCTGAGTCATGATTGTTTTCTGAGACGTACCACCCTTATTGGTTCTAGTACCTCAAAGAATGAGAATGTCTGCAATGAAAGAGTCACTCAGCCGTAAGGGGACTGTAGTATCTCTTGTTACTTTGAGGGTGCACGAGTAGCCCATATGAGATATTCGTAATTCCTTATTTTCATAGCTCTTTTTCAGCTGTTTCTTTGATTTTCCCCGTTTAACTGGAGAATAAGATAAAACTGTTTCGTTATTTTATTAGAATAACATGAGAAATTCACATGTGAATGAGTGGTCGGGCCAGTCACGACTGATGGAGGTGAGTGAATTGTGTGGAATCACTTATCTGAGAAAGTGGTGTAAAATGTATGTTATTGTCTGTAGAGTGTGCGTTTTGATCGTTTCTTCAGAGGGTACCTGGACTAGCTTCTTCCTGATTGACATTTGTATGACGTCATGTGTGTCAAAAGGGGGAGAAGACTATGGAGAGTAAACTGAAGCTTGCTCAAGTGGCAGGTCTTAGTATAAACAGAAGATAAACCTCAAAGCGGAAATAACTGGTCTAGAAATTGGACTTAGTTGAAAGGAAAAACACGTGCAGGAGGTCGTAAGAAGTATTTCAACATACTCTGAAGTGGGTAAAATAGATAATAAAGGAGGAGCAGAAGGAATGAGCTGCTAAGTAAAAACAGCAGAGTAGCATTAATAAACATTGGATAAATTGGAAATAACACAGCAGTTTAATTTAGCACGACTTACTCTTGCGAAATGTCTCGACAGCATTGTTGCCGAAATACTATGAGAATTTGCTATGGCAGTGAGAACAAACAGTTCTAGGTGCAAGATGTCAAGAAGATTTTTGCATGGGTAAATATAAGTGCTTAAAGAATGGTTTGGCCAGAAGAATGTGTCAGATGTTTAGTTTGGAAATGGTGTGTGATTTTGTCGAAAAACGGTACAGAGAGGCTTTTTAGTGCATAAAATTAAGCAAGCGTAAAAAGGTTACCGACAAAAAAAAACTTTTTCTTACAAGAGGAAGGGTGCAGTACACGAGTAAAACATTCCAGTGAGGAGAGTATAGGCGACATGTTCGCATCAACGTTCTGTCAATGGTATAGAGGATGTATTTATGCCGGTAACTTATATTTATGCCAACATAGCTTTTAGCGCAGCAAATAGCATTGTGTTCAATTTTGCGGCGGTTTAGTATAGACACATTGCGACGCGCATGTGCGGTCAAATAAGCGGTTTTCCCTGGAATATCGGAGAAAGCGTTTATGTGGTCGTCATCAGATCTTTTCTAGGACTTAGCCTCAAGGTCCCACCGTACTGCACAGAACCGTCCGTTTCACTGCGCCGCTCCATGGCCCGCCTAGTTTCTATCGAACGTCTATTACCAAGCTACCTATTTTTTTAAATTGAGCTAATCTAGTTTTTAAATATAAAATACATATTTAAAAGGAAAATAGAATAATATTTGCCCAAGAGAAAATAAAGATTTTACACTTATCTTCAGATGCTTCTAAAATAGAACCCTTCACGAACTCTATAGCAGACTCTATACAAAAGCTATTGCTAATCTATATGTAAAGAAAATCAGCCTAAAGAAGTACCGAATATATATCATATATGTTACATGAAGAAAAAGAAAAAATAAGAAGAAGGATGATTAAAGAAAGATACTGATCGGTGGTTCTATACATCGTTACTGACGATTATTGAGGAGCATACAAGAAGATAAGGTTATGATATAAAGCTATATATGATAAGAAGAATAATAGAATATTGCGATCTCTAATAGTATTTACTGTAAGCCAGGATGATATGTGATGTGTAATGTTAACCGTATAAAGAAGTATGGAGGACCAGTATATTCACATTGCAGGTTCACAAGAACTATAGAAGCATTTAATATTGTCACCATTCTTCTATCAAACCTCTAATAACTTGTTATTCGGTCGGTGTTCTACCAGAATCGCAACGGTACTGCCTTTCTTTTTTCTCTTTACTCTTCCAGGAGAAAAATAAACAACAAAAGCTATCAAAGGATGGCTTCACAGGCCCTTATTGACCCGGCCACCTGTAAACTCCCCTCCAGCATACTCGAACACCCGCAACTTAACAGATGGCCCTCATAAATAGGTTTCGGCTCATAATCTACTCATTGGTCATTAAATTACTTTTTAAATAATCCTTGTTTAACACGGTAATTATTTTATATATAACTCTTGCCAAAAGATTATAATTTATTTTTTAAAAAGTACCAACAACCCAATTTATTATTCTAATATAAGCAGTGTTTTGCATATTGGACATCTTTCCCTAAAGTACATTGTATCAACTAAACAGGTAATAAAAATAGGTTAATAGGTTAACTATAATATAATGAAAAACAAGAATATCTCCATAATACTATTTTTAATATTATTAATATTCATTTTCATATAATTCATATCATTATCCATATTAATAATATAATATTATTACTGTTTAACTGTATAAGCTTCTGAAGTCATTAATAGTAGTTATGACATTAGTAAAATCATTATATATATAATAATTATTATTTAAATTTTATAACTTCATAATAATATTATGAAATTATTTTAATTTAATAGTTTAGATGCTTTCTTCAATAAAAAGGAACTTCCTTAAATATAAAATATTTATTTTTAACCTCGTCTTTTTTAATTTTCTATAATTATATAAAATAATATAAATATTAAAATAATATAATAAATAAAAAGATAGTAAAATTATAGTATTTATACTAAATGTATAATATTAAATATATATATAAATATAAAAATAATATTAATATATTATAATATATATTAATAAATATAAAATATAGATAAGTATATATAATAGTAATAATAGATATGTTGTAGAATATTGATTACTCGAACCTCTATGTAAGAACACCCCGACTTCCTTTCAGATAATGGAGTATGTTAATTATAAATATATAAAATTATTTATTATAAAATATAATATTAATATAATATATTTTTAAATATTAATATAATATTATTTTTAGTTAAACATTTAATTACAATAATTAATATTAAGACCAAAGTATTTATTAGGAATTATAATATTAATTAATTATATTATAAAAATATCCTATTTATACGAGATAAGGAATAATTAATAAATTTTTACAAAAAAAAAAACTTTACCGAATACCACGCACGGCAGATAGCCCTATACTGTGAATCAAGTGAGAATAGGCTGGTAATAAGAGTAAACAAGATAGCCGTTATTCCAGTCAAGGGCACTCGAGGACAGGAGCCAAGCCCAAAGACGAAGAAAAGCTGTCACATTCTCCTCCACATTTCATCCAAGACTCAGTTCATACCTATAACGTATAATTAATAGATTATATATATTTATATCAATAGAAGGTTTCTTGGAACATATATACGTAGAGCCTATAAGATATTATAATATATATTATATATAAGTATAAATTATATAATAATATAGGATATAATACTATATAAATTAATAATATATATATATAAAATAAAAATAAATATATATATATAAATAATATATATACTAATATATAAGATAATATATAATAATATATAATATAATATATATATAAATATATATAACTATATAATATAAATATATTATATTTATAAATATTAATAATATATATAAATATATATATATATAAATAGTATATACAGTTATATATAATATTATATATACTATATATATATATAAGAAATATATAATATATATATATAAAAATAAAATATAATACGTATCACATTACACCTCAAACAACCTTACACCAGCACACACAGCCAGATACACCACACACACAACACCCTCCCGAGACCCCCAGCGAGCACTTCTAAACTAATTGAGACGCAGAGAATGAAAGCACAGCCATACACATGGACCATCTTGAATAAACACCATAATAGGCAACTCACCCAGATGGACACATAGACAACAGCGACCCATGAACAGTATACACATATGACCACTAAACACACAATCTACAAAGCTAATGCAAATATCCACTGACGTTATCACAACCCCAACACATTACACTAACCACATACACAAAATTACACCAGCCAAAGACACTTACACTTACACTATCTCATACGAGAGAATGTACACCGACAACATAACCTACACCACGTAACCAACACCCTACATCTCACTACACATACACACACAACCCACACACAACCCACACACAACTGAGTCCCACACACACACACATATCACACCTTCAACCGAATTTTGAATCTTCAGCTGTGAAACCCAAACTTTATGCCTCACTTTGCATGCCTGCAGTTTTGATGCCGCACTTTGATGCTCAAACTTTAAAGACTTACTTTGGGGCTACAGCTTTGATGGCTCACCTTTCATGGCTCGAACTGTTTGAATGGCGTTCAACTCTGCGGATGAGAACAAAATGCTGCTCTAGCATCAATGATGGATACTTATGAGTCATTTGCTCGTTGCAACTTAGATGGTTCAACTTGCGGAGTCAACTTGAAGATTCATTCTAATTAGATTGACTCAAAATTGTATTATTGGGTTCAGATCTATTGATGAGGTTTGTCCCATCACCTAAGGAATTGGAGTAATATTCTTTATGTTCATATGCTAAATGGAAGTGCAAGTGAGTTCACACGTGGTGACGTCAATGAGGCCAATGACGGAAGTCACAAGAGTGCCACATATTCAACATACCAACCTCGAAGCCACTTTATTCAAAGCCTTTTAGCCTCCCCTTGAAGCGAGAATTAGCCTAATTGAGCACCGTAATTTGATACAGGTTATGAGAGGATTCGTGATTTGGAGCAGAGAAAGATATCAAGTGCTAGATGTCTCCTATAGAGTTTACTGTTCTGAACCATCCTCTCAGGAAAGGTGGAGCATGTCATGGAACAGCTTCTATATGTGATCAAACTTCTATAAATCCCACGTTGTATTAAGGTTATGGAGGAAGTCTGGAAAGGTGTTGTTAAAGGGTAAAATCTATAAGATGTGCACAGTGTGAGCATTACCTACATGACTTAGCATTTCACTCCAACCGACCACCCTAACTCAATGAATGATAAACAAACGCTCTAAGTGATGTCTTCCGCTAGGCATAAGGCGGGACCACCAGGCGACAGCATGCGGCTTCCTTTTTACCAGCGAACTCAAAGGACCGGAGAATCAATCCCGCACCCGCTATGTTTGGCGTCTCTCATACCCCGAAACCGCGGATGTGTTGATTGTTATAGTAGTTGAGACATGTCTGTTTAAGAAAGTCATAGATCTAAAAGTTCAATGTAGTTCAGACGATCGACACAGTTTGATACGGGCGAGTTGAGCATAACAATATGCCGGCTGTAACCAGCCCGACACGATCATCTTAAGTTGCGCTCAAACTGAGGCGCAGAAGCACTTATATAATTTATCGCGCAAACCCGGGCACCGGGGGCGTGCTCCCGCAGCGCAATATTTTCGGGCGTAAACCACTCGCATGCGCCCGCAGGCGCGCGGCAACGCGCGGCCCGGCAGGCCTATTACTCGTTGTGAGGGGCGTGATGAAACGGTTAAATATATATGCAATGAAAATCAAAGGAATCATCTCAAAAGGTAACTAACAGTGGAGTCATTCAGGTGGTTAAATTCATACTTTAAGACAATTTTATAAAAAAACATTTTATTTAAAAAACATTTTTACGATCCTAAAACTTAAACTCATTACAGACATATTATTTAACACATGTCATATTAATATCAATTGTAAACTTATTTTCAAAAAATTGCTTTTTCAAAGATACTAATCATTCATACTTCACGATTGACATAATAATGACAGCAAAATGTTTATGTTAATTGAAGCAATATACGTTGAGTACCTTTGAAAACATTCAGATGTGAAAGGAACAAATTTATATTATCTATTATTTTTTTATTATTCTTATTTTTTGTCAAGCAACATAATATATGTTTCGGAATAGTTATGAGGTCTATATGCTTGTGTATACGGCTTACTATTATCTTTTAATTCTTTTAGATTGTCTTAGAAGTTCGATGTTGGAGAAATTTTGACACGGTCTGAACATTGAATTACCGTCATATGAAAAAATTTTATGGTGTGAAGCACTATTTGAAGATTCATAGAGATAAATATCTGATAAAATGATTTATGGTGAAAGGAGAGAAATAGTGAATAAAAACTCTTAGGCGATGTAGGTTCTAAGGCGAGCATAGATAATAGAAACATTATTACTTACAATTGTACAATATTAAAAAACATAATACTAAAAACCTAAGCAGGTAAAAACAGTAATCGAACAACCGATGCCTTTAGCAACAAAAACTAAGTAGAGTAACTGCATTTAGTGCTTACTACTTAATTCTAGGAATCGTGCTAATGGCGAATATTTTAGGGTAATATCGATGTAATTCTTCTTTGGTTATATTTTATATTGTTTATGGTTAAACTTTGTGGTTTCACACCTTGAGTGACTTAATTATTTGTAATTATTAATTAACACTGTTAAACATTATTATTTAGTCGTAAGTTTCTTACCTATTAGTGTACTGTGGTCCAATACCCTTTCATATATTATGTCACTATAGTATATGCTTTTTAAGGAGATATATTTATTGAGTTATTTATCATTTATTGTTATATTTGGCAAATATTATTTATTTTAATTGATAGATATTAATTTCTCATAATATATGATTATTTTATTTAGGTATTATTATCATGAATCTGAGATTGTAGTATATAATAAATCTATAACTGTGATTCCGGAGTATATATGACACCACACACACACACCCCACACTTACACACACACCATACCACACGCACCACAACACGAAACTTCACCACACACCCTCCACACAACAGCACCAGTAAGGCTAGAAAGAGCGCATGTTCCTTCGTATCAACACGTCACTACGAGATACAAAGACGGGTACAGACTCTGATGTCAGTGTGTACATGTGCATATACTATCTGGCCTTTTCTTCTTGCCCGACTATGACTTAACCTGGATTGTACTCGACCCTTACTTTGCCCATTCTTATGTCAAAACAACCATAGTTGTGCTTCAGATAAAATGATTAAACTATAAGTAGGCTAATTAATGTTAAAATTTTGAGTAAAAATAGTTAGGATATGAAAAATGTTGACAATTTTGTTTAGAGATAAATTTAGGAATTCAACAGTAGTTAATAAATAAATAAGTGTTGGGTCAAATATAATAGAATTAGAGAGAAGTAAGATAAACGATGGATAACATAAGTTAATAGTTCATAATTGATGAAGGATAATATAAATAAGTAGAATAAAAAACATAAAAATTATGTTGGCTTGAAATTACTTCCACCAAGAAAAAAAATAACTGTCATGTTGATAACAGTAGGCGTTATTATATATATATATAAAATATATATTATACTATGCCAATATCTTATGGGTGAATCAGATGATTAACAGAGACAAAAAAAAAAAAAAAAAAAAAAAAAATTTGTCATGAGGGGAATTAGGTTCGTTGACCATTTGTCGACTCTTCCCCCTGCGTAGGGGGGGTTCGTGGGAGGCGGGGTAGCGAGTAATTTATGTTCCTACTGAGGTCAAAATTGCAACTGAATGGACGGTCTACATCTTTACTTTGAAAAAGTTACTGCTATCATTAATACTTCAATGAACTATTTTACATCAAAAAAAAAAAAAAAAAAAAAAAAAAAATTATTTTTTTTTTTAATTCACATTTTTTTGAACATATCTTTTGTTGTTAATTTTGAAAAATTTTTTTGTTTTTACTAAACGAAATGTATTTAATTATTCTTTTATACCTAGGTTTAATAAAATTAGATATAAATGATAGTTGCAATAACATTTTAAATAAAATTTAAAGTAGGTATTTTTGAATTAATTTTTGAATATACAGTTAATTTACCCCAGTTCAGTGTTACAGTTCAAAAAAAAAGGTTCAGTGTTTTAAGTTAAATATCCTTAGAAAAATCATTTTCAACTAAATCATTGTCGAAAACACTGCATGTTACTTGAGAGTGTTTAATGTTAATACTGAAATAGTTAGCACAGTTTGGATGGAAACATGGGTTGCGAGTGTCGTTGATGTATGGGCGTGTAATATAGAGTTTAGGCCGAGAGGCATAGCAAAAAAAGAATCCTCATGCTAGGAATATTTGCATTGTGATCTGTTCTAATGCGAGATCATATTTCACAGATCATATAAGAGCTATAAATATCTCAGAACGAGATACTATTTGTACTAGCACATAATTGGGAGACGCTCTTAGTGTAATTTTGGTGTGGGATCAACAACTAGTTGTCGCTTGATACTATTAGATCTAAATGTATTGAAAACACCCCAATTTTCCAAAATCTATCAAAAGATATGTTTAAAGAAATGCAACACCTTAATTTCTAATGAAGAAACGAATTGGATAGAACTCAGGTAAAAGTGGGAGGGGTGTGTTTTTCATTCTAGGAATGTAAATATCTACCAGTAAATTGGAAAACCATATGATTCATAAGAATACAGACTCGACATAAAGCTGATACATAATTAAAAAAACAAATGTTTTAATAAAATTACTATAATTATATATATAAAAATTTAATACAACGAATTTTTTCTTACAATAAAAAGTATTAATGTCCACCCTCTATTTATTATACGTACGTATATACGTCGTGAGAACAACTGGTACCTGGTCCTTCACAAATATTTATTTGTGGAAGGGAAAATATGGTATTTTTAATAACTCAGTAATTACGAATTGATATGAATAACGTTTGAATTTGTACATATATATTAATGGATATTGGAAGCACTCATATAGAATTTTTATAACGTTCCAATCAAGGTGAGTGAAAGACCACAGAGTTGTAAAGCACTGAGCCGTGGAGGACATGGACTTGAAGCTGGAAGTCCCCTCTTAGGCCGGGATTTATTTTGTTATTAATGTTCATAGAAGAAGACTTATAGAGCAAAAAAAATACTATAAAATATATGCTCAAAGAGACGCTTTGTTCATTTAAAATGGTATGCTTGCTCAAAGGCAAAAGCTAATTTGATTTGTTGTGGAAGGATAATATGTAAAGGATGGGGTGGAGATATACTTGGTGGGGAATGACGAATGAGTAGGAGAAGTACAAAAACAAATTATATTTAGACAATAGAGCATAACTGAGAAGAAAATAAAACACTATTGGTTTATAAAGCATGGAATGTACACAATAAACAGAATCAAAATGTCAATAACGAACACTTTAAGTATATTATAAAGAAGAAGAATGTTTATTACAAGTAATTAAAATAACAATAAGATAATCTCAATTTAGCCAGTAAAATAAAGAACAATAATCTAATAATAAATAAAATAAAAATCACAATTTAAAAATAATATAAATATACAATGAAATACTATTTATTACTGAAATGTTACAAAAAATAATTGAAAATAATAAGGTATAAAATAAATACAAAAATATACTAATAAATACAAATAACAAATACAAATAATTACACATGTATACATAATAATAAATAAAAATAATAAAAAATAAATAATAAAATATAATAAAAATAATAATAAAAATAATAAATAATAAAAATAATAAAAATACATAATGAAATTAAAAAAAGAACAATTAATAAAAAAATAATAAAAATAATAATAATAAAAAATAATAAAAAGAATAATAACTAAGATTGTAATAAATAAAAATATAAAACAAATAATTATAGGTTTACATTAAATATAATGGGTTTAAATAAATTAAAAAGGAGAGCGATTAATTGGATTAAAATTATGTGATGCGATAGGAGAATGTCATGCTAGCTTCAAACAAAATCCTAATTAAATCCGCTTGTGCTAGGCAGACAGCGTTAAGGATTACATAACAAAGGTGTCCTTCCTTCCGTACCTTATTATCAAAAGCACCCTAGCTTACAACGCCAATATTCACGCTTAATTATTAATATACCCACATAAAAAAATACTGTACATCACAATTAATAGTACTATTAATTATAAAACTAACTAAGTCTATATATCCTGAGTAAAACACCTGTTTATCTCCTTTCGTTTGTGCCTTATTTCGCCCACACTCAACATACAATTATATTTTAGATCATAATAAAATTCTAACTAAAAATTTAAAATTATCCAGAGAGAATGATGAAAAATAAATGAATTATAAAAGTTGATCGTTTCCAAAACGAAAAAACACAATAAAAATAATGATTCCTATATAATAAATTTACGCGAGCATGTAGAACACGCACTCATTTCAAAGTCCAATAACTTTGACTCAAAACACAGCTCTACAACACGTCACAACAAAAGGTGCGAGCAATGATCACGCTAGCTAACTAAAACATCCAAATATGCACCTTTAAAACCACGATTGTGTCCTCTCGGCTGCTCAGGTACAATACAGCCTAAGAAGCATTTATTAAACCTTGTCTTTTACTCTTTGAACCCTTGCTCTCACCGGTTTTCTCGTTTTTTTAAATTGCACACTCGGTTTTTTTATCACATACTTAACATCATCAACGGATGTTTACGGTTAGAAGTTAAAGTCCTTGTATGGTATGCACCCCCTCTAAAGTCTCATATTTCCGTTCACCATCACACATATGAATTGCGTTTAAATAGTAATCAATATTGGAATATGAATATCTCTTACAACATCATTTCATATACTACATAGCCTTTCTTCATTTTAAAAACAGCTTATCAACCTCACCTTTGAACATAATTCTTCGAAATTAATAATTCTTTCTTTAACAAAAACTCGCGGTGCTTGTTAGCTATTGAGAGAATAGATAACTAACCCGACGTCTCGGAAATGGACTTCTTTACCAGTGATGAATCTTTGTAACAAGATTTTTAGGCAAAGTTCACTAATAATAGATTGTGTTGAAAACTCCATAAAAATTGTGGTAAAAAGATTGAAATACATATACCACATCCACTTCATCTGATCTTCCCACCTTCATTATCTTTGTGAAAAGTGGCACAAAAGTCGCTAAATGGTTAAAGTCAACGAGGATATCACCTTCAATAAGTTTGTATTACTGTTTTTCCATATGACGATACTCTCGATGACGTTTGGCGAATTATCGCCTCGGGCGCCTTTCCACCTGGGCTCAAACCTAATCCGAACTGGTGTTCACTATGTTCACCAGCAGAGAGAACCTAAATCACAACAAAACATGAATCGTCGTTTTACTTGCCGATGATCCCACGTGCGCGCGCGGTTCGACGACGCATACCGTTACTCGTTCCCATAGAGGTTCGCTTGACAGAGGCACATTTTTAAAATTGGCACTCTCTCTTCCTGTTTTTTAATTGCTTTTTCCGTAATGGCGCGGTGTTTCTTTCCGGCTGCCGCCTACACCGCTGCCAGACCTGAGCTCATTACACTCTTGCTGAGGGGCCCCGTCCACTTTCAATGAGAACCAAGAAGGAAAAACTATCCGGTCAGACTCCTGTGCTCGATTCTTATGCCATAAAGGAGCGAAGGATTAAGAGAGACAAATGGGACGAAAGAAAGAAAGAAACCTTAGAATAAAATACTATAAACTTAATATGAGATTTGATTAAGAACAGCTCAGAGCAACGTATATACTATAATATTAAGTAAAATATATAGAACACCAAGTACGTATATTCCTTCAAACCTATATATCATATATATATATATATAATTATATATACTATGATATATATATATATATAGTATATAGGTAATACCTCCATATATATATAAGTATAGATATATGACTCTTCGTAGCATTGATATTCTGGTGATAGTCATCATAGTATAAATAGATAAAATGAGTCATATTAGTATAACTCTACTACTCACCGTATAGACGGTACATTCCAGCAAACTATGTAAATTAAATAACTCAAATATACTAATCTAGTATCTATAATACATTCATTAGATTAATATACCTTAAGTGATGAGTTAACTTAACCAATATAATGTTAGCCTATAATATGACTCTAAGTCACACATCCTCTAGATTTACACATACTGGTTGGATATAATGCTTGTTGGAGATTCTAGCACGCAGTATATATATATATATATAGCACTTATAGCTATGACTATTAGCACTACTGCACGATAGTTATGCCACTTCTATACTATAGTTTGGTATCAAATCACGATTGGCTAAACTTCCGTAATTGTGGCCTTCATACCTTTAGGCATACTCTCTATTAGCATCATCTATCACCTATTAGCCACTCATCATACTATATATATAATATAAGAATACTTAATATAGTAATTAATACTAACCAATATAGAGTAAAATCACACTTAATAAGACTACTTACTTATACGTGGATTTAGTGAATAAACCATTTTCAATATAATATAGTTAAATAACCCATCTAATTAAATCTGATTACAGTCAATAATAAGTATAATGAACCATACAAAGTTATTATGTAATATATCCATCAATAAGATTATGAACCATTCTAATAATAGTTTAATACCTGAACTAAATAAAATGATCGTACCTCAAATAGAATTAAGTCAATTACAGCAATTAAATCATTGAGGTCAATTATCATAAAGTTTTAGAGCCATAATAAAATAGTAGGCTCAAATCAAATGGATAGTGACCTTCAAATCATTGAATAGCCTACTATCAAAGCTTATAGATTTATTGATAAGTTATGATAGTAATTACAAAGCTGCAGGCTAATCAATAAAACTAAAACACTACCATTGTAGGGATACTTACGTAATTTACACAAGGTGATTGACATTAGTTAGTACTCCAAAATAGTTGATGAGTATAATGTTAAACGACCGGCACTCCGGGTGGCCAGGGCCGAGCCCCCTCGGTTACATTAATTTGTTGTGTGGGTGTGGGAAATGTACTGAGAGCTATATACGTATATATATATTATATATATATATATATATATATATATATATATATATATATTATATATATACATAACTGATGTAGGTATTGTATTGTATATAGTAAATCGTTGTGATTATAATATAAGTGTAAGGGTCTTCATTTATGGCAGTATATAGGTGATATTTAATTGTGTTAGATTAATAAGTTGCCTAAGGACTGGTGAGCGTTGATCGGAATATTATAAGTGGTAGGGGCAGAGAAGTGGGTAGCTCCTACCCAATATTTATTGAGTCTTTTTTAATAAAATAATTTTTAAAAGAATGGTAAAGTTAGCTAAATTACTACCAAATTATCTGTGAAAAGTGAAGAAAAGAAATTCGAAGAAAAGAATTTAAAGAAAAACAACTACTTTCAGTAATAACAATTAATATGTATTAAATTCGTTTGGAATTTCCCTTCCTACCTTGTTCTTAAGAGTAAAATTCTAATCTATGAGCGTACATAGGTCTTCATATTTCATATAATATAATATTGGGCCAAGCCAGGGATTTATACCTTCCCTGTATACACGATAAACCAGTAAAATATAATCCCCAATCATCAATAGGGAAAAGATGAGGACATTGAAATAAATGTTCCTCTTCAAAACCCTATCCAGTCCACATAGTACTACTGTTCAGTATGCAACCTCCTAACAACCTAACAATCATAATAATTGGTCCCTCTAGGAAAAATTGTAATACAATCAGATTAAAATACTGCAAATAAATATTAGTTATTAATATCATGTATATGAAAAAAAACAGGCATTCATTACAAAACAGTATCCATATATCCATAATTCAGGAAGTTCACACACTTGCAAACAAATGCAAGAGACCCTTCAACGGATAATATTCGACATCCACAAACCACCATACCCATCCTAATAAAAACTGATATAATTTTATTCAAGGAAGAACAATTATTATCATTGGCTCTCAAACTCCGCATAAACGAACCCCATTTATTAATATTCAATTTTTTCTTATCAATGGTATTATTAAAACTTCCCTCAAAACATAATTAGTTCCATCTTTTCCAATTCCATTCCAGGGTCTCCCCACTCTCCCCCTGTCCCATCCTATCCTTTGCTATCACATTACCTTAACATTAGACAAATTATTTCACCCTGAACACATCCTAGATGCTAATCGATAGATGGTGGTTCCGAGAGATACCCCCAAGACAGTTGCGGCATTTGCGGGGGTTTCTGGGCAAAGTTCTTTGCAGTGGGGTGCCCCGTTCAGGGAGTCACCGGGCAACTGGTCTAGCTATGGATCTAAAAATAAATTGGTGGTGGGGTGTTTACCGGGAGCAGGAATGGATCTTGGGAGGCATTAGTTTTTTGATATTGTGTAATATTGTGAAGGGGTTAGGAGGTCCGGATGTGTCTCGGGTCGAGAGCGCGAGCTGGAGGCAGCAACAGCGTTTAAAGGTGGTAAGTAGCCCCCGTGTCCGTCGCCGGTGGGTAGTTCGGACGGGGTAGGTGAACCACTACAAACAGGCTAGCGATGCTTTCCTGCTTTAATCTCCGGGTAGGACGCGCTCTGCGCAGCGGAAGCTTGGACTGGGAAACGTTGAAAATTCCTGAAATTTTAAAATCTACAACAACCTTCCTATCCAAACATTCCCATGCACGACCGCGTTGCTACCTTTCGCTCCTCGGCTGCTCTGGCGCCGTTCTTCTTCGCCCTTGAGGTCCTTACTGCATCACTGCCCCATCACAACCAAACTCATATTCTCTTGTTAGACCTCCCTCAGCACTAACACTTCTCCACAACACGCAAGCTGAGGCTCATTGCGTTATCTACCCCACCTACTACACTGGAGGCAAGTAATGGTGACCAGATTAAGATTCGAAAGCAGTACCACCACATTTTCCTTAGAATGAATTGCGATCTATCTGGGTATATTAAGAAGATTAACAACGAAATATACCCCACGATAATGCCGAGACCTATATCTATAAGCGAATACTTATCAAAAAAAAGAGCATTATTATGAGAAAACTGGTCGCTACACTACATGATAAATTCTATCTGTATACTACAGGGCTCGAAATCTAATAACTTTCTGGCCAATCGATACATCGTTCTTATGTAAAAATTAACATCTACGGCTCTATGTAAAGCTTTATTTCTTTAACCAGAATAGGGAGGTATTCAGAGGAAACACTACAGACCATATGTAATTATCGCGGAACTACTCTTGGCATTAGGCAAATTAAGCTGCCAGGCAGATCCACCAATCGACAGAATAATATATTTAAGCACTCGGGAAACTAAGCAGGTCGTTTCCAATAAAGAGTTATTACAGGTCTAAACTGCGCGTAAAGCGTTCGTGAGCGGTGCTTGTGTAATCAACTTACGCGGATTTTGCAATTAACATTAATGGGTTGAGTATTTCAGGTATTATTAGGTATATTTATAAGTATATTTTGTGGTATATGGTATTTTATAGGATATTTAAGTAAGTATCCATATAGTGTATAGTTATGATTTTGTTGATATTAATTAGGGATATTATTTATTTATTTTAATATATTATTTGGTTTAGGTTTAGTGTATATATATAGTTATTTAAATATATTTGACTTTAGGTATAGGTTAAGGTTAGGTTAGTAGTATATATAGTATTGTATTTTGAGTGTTATAACATATTGCTAGTAATTGTTTGTCATGGAAGGATGCATACGTAATATTATATTGGTAATAATAGTATATTATGAGGTATATAGTATTAGTTATGGTTTGGTATTTTATATAGGTGATTGTGATATATATTAGTATTTTATATATATAGTATATATAGTCTGATATATTATATATATAGTATATAGTATAATAGTTCAACTTTTGCAGGCTCCACAGATAAATTTACAAATTCTTTTGTTTATGGGAAAGATTGAGAAAATTTGTAAAATCGTCCTCAATCAATAATAATCCTAAAACCGAGACTTCTCTTTTATATATCCACTTTAGGAACGATATATTTTATATATATATAGAATATATATAGTATAGTATATGTATATATGTATGAATGATCTAGATATATAGGTGTGTTAAAACAAACTACATATAGTATATTAGTGCGTGTATAAATATATAATTAAATATATGTATAATATATATAGGTAAAGCTGCTAGTGAGGTGTATAGTATATATATATATATAGGTATATATAGTAGGTTAGCGGTATAGGTATTATGTGGTATTATAGGTGAAGGTATATAAAGTAATGTATAGGGATTTGGGTAGTTGGTTATAGGGTATTGTAGTATATAGGTTTATTAATAGTAGGTATTAGGTTGGGTGTGTTTTTGGTTTTTAGTAGTTTTCCATATTATATTCGAAAAGTTATAGACTTTTTCAAAGAACTTTATTTTAATTTAAGTTTTCTATAAATATATATTTGAACCAAAAATCATGACGTAATTTTGTTAACAGAAATAAATTTACTTTATTTTTCCAAAGGAAAATTAACTATGTCAATCATGGAAATACCTGTAACGACAACGAGCTACCTTTCTTGATGGCAATAAAATTTATCAGTTTCTTTTTGTTTTTTTTAATGAGGAAAGTGAAAATATGTTTTTATTTAATGGGAAAAGAAACTACTTTGAAAAAGTGTCCTAATTATTATTATTATTATTATTAGTTAATTATTATTTATTATTATTATTATTATTAATTATTATAATTATTATTTTATTATTATTATGTATTAATTTTATTATTGAAATTTATACAAGATGAATTGTTTCGTTACTAAGTTTTTTTTTTTTATTCCTTCGTTTATTTCAATTATTATTATAATTTTGGGAGTATAATTTTTTAAAAAAATTCGACCACGGCCCACTCCCAAGCGAAAGTGAGGAGGGGCATTCCTGCCGAAGTGAGGAGCACGGGGGGACTGAATTAGAGGGGGGGGGAACGAAAGGCTGCCACCCGGATGCAGAAATAACAAAGTCGTAAGGAACCTTGCCAGACAGTTAAGATAATATACATGAATTATTCATTTTAAATTTTTTTATGCAAGATTTTATTACTATTGCCTACCATCGATTTCGCTATTTTAATAACTATTTATTTATTTTTAATTTAAATAAACTACTTTTCAAAAAATTTCAAGCTTTCCGTTAACAAATAAAGAGACTGATAAGTTGGTGCTATAATAATAAGGGTAAGCTGTTTGTCGCATAGTTATTTCATGAGTGACATCATTTTCCTATTGGGAAATATGTATAGGCAATTTAATTTATTTTATTTTTAACAAAATAACTACCTGATTTTTCTAGGTTTACACATACTATTTATGAAACTTTTTAATTAAATCAAAGTTCCTTTGGAAAAAGTCCTATAACTTTTTCACTTAAATGTAGATTGATAACTATATAATGATACCTATATATCTATTCATTATTCTATATATATAATATATTATATTACTATATAATTAGTATATTATTTATATATATACTCTATAATATATATATTTAATTTATATATATAACTTAATATTAGTATCTCTGTATATTATAATATATATATATAGTATACGTATAATATATCACTATATATTTATCATATAATTACTACTGTATATAACTATATTACCACTATGTTAATATAATATATATATATTAAATATATTATATATTATTATATATATAATATATATACTACTATATATATTATATATGATACTATACTATACCTATATATATACTATTATTATACTTATTTAGGATTCCAAATTGTAAAGGGAGGTAATTTTTTTTTTTATTTGTTTTGTAAAGTCTTCATGCCGACTCAAATGTGAAAGCACGATGCGAAACCTTAATTTACAAAAATTCTAAGCTATGATTCAAGAGTTTAAATGGTGCCGCCAGGTTTTTGAAAATGTAAATTTTTTATAGTTTTTTTTAACAATCCGCCCTAGGGGTAACTATTAAGATGCGTTTTATTTTAATTGTGATCTCCCGCCGGTAGGCCTATTTCCATTCAATTTATTAATAATATAGATTTAATGTTTCTATTGTGTTTGTTTTCTATTTCCTAATCTTTTTTTTTTTATTCATATTTTGGTTCCTTTATGGAAATTTTTACCCTGTGAGACTCAACGCCTTGGAAGTAAATATTTGCAATTGTCCTTCATTTTTTTGTAAGGTTTGTGCTATAACGGTCATTTTAATAAATGCAACAACAGATTTTTCCCTGCCCTCTATCATTCAACTTACTCGCATAGTAATTTACAAATTTTTTAACGTCGATTTATAATTCTGTCTAGTTCGTTCCATATTTTGTAAGGAAGAATGTTTTCTCTTAGAAACCGTCACATGGTAGACGGGCTATAGTTGCTTGAAAAACCAACTATCTTGAGCTGGAACAAATTTCTTTCATGTTTTCTCACTCCATTTTTTCGTTATCATTTAATACGTATCGTTTAACTTGGGATTGTTATAGTAAACCTGGCTTCTGCTTAATTTGCCTCAACCATTTGCATGTCATTTTGTGGAGTATGTTATATATCAAACACTGAGCAAGTGATACGGAGCTTCTTTCCGTCTGCTTAAATACCATCCAAATGGCAGACTGAGAGCATGCCTTGCTACTAGTGCACAGATCTGGAATCACGATATTCATCATTGCTTAGATTCAAGTTATTTTCAAGTATTTGTAAATCTACTCCCTGGCGCCACAAGAAGACGGAGCTGAAACTGAACTAGGAACATATAGGACGGCTTACCAGCAAACTTGAACAATCTTTTCAATGCAACTCCCTCGTGTCTCTTCTTACGCACCTTTAATTGCCCGGTAATAGATATAACAATTTTATGCTGTAAATTTACGCTTTAGCCTCATCCATCGTGGCTACCAATCGCAGCGCACTAGCCTGCCCGGAATGAAGAAACCAGTCAGCACTCTTGCGTACTTCTCCCTATAAAGTAGAAATTGTTTAATGGTCTCTAGAAGTTCGCGTGTTTATCTGACCTGGGTGAAATTCTGTCAGTTCGCTGATCTTTACAGAAATGCTATCTATTCCCAATCATTCCCAAAAGTATTGACGTGCTCCTCACGTTTCAATAGATATTGTGTTATATTTGTCTCTTGCCCAAATTTACTGAAATCGGCTTTGAATAATGGTACCATTAATCTGCGGCTCTTTTTGAGAAATAATTTTTACTGCATGTATGCAAAGACATCAGATATAATGATTTCCTTAATATGATGTCGACAAAGTAAGTAAAGTAAATTTCTTTGTATAATTATTTTCAATGCTGATTACAAGCACCATTTCTGGGTCCAGTGTTAGACACCGTGGTATCCAAACACAGAGCTTTAATTAAATAACAATCTTTCAATTCCAATCTCTGCAGAGCAATCAATTTAACACAATCTGCAACTATTTTGTCCTGTTCCTTTTAGCAAGCTTCAGGTAGCAAGCCAAGAGCTTTAAATATACTCCTCCAGATACCATAAATAGGTAACCTATCTAACCCACTTTCAGTTCAAAGTTTAAATCGGTATTAACTTTCCATCCCACTGATAGCTGTAAGAGGTGGGTCTCCCGTGGTAAGGATTGCCCAGTAGATCATCACAAATTTTATCGCTCCGTATGTCTTTTCTTTTTCGTTGTAACGTACTTCCTGCTTATAACCACCTCATCATATCTTTTCCAAGAAGAAGAAACAGTAGCAAGAAAATGGGACCATTGGATTTGCTCGTTAGCGACGGCATCAATTGTTCGATCTAAAGTCCATTAAAGCTAAGGTTCTATGGGTGAAATAAATTGAAAATATTGGATTTTTCAAGTGTGTACTTCACATCTCTGGTTTGCGTTTTCGAAATCAATTTGCTTTTCCTAATTAGATTTTTCTCTCTTCGATTTTTCAATGCTTTGAAATTGAGACGGTCTGGGATCTAAATGTTCATCACTGCTATTACTTTCAAATTCAACAGCTGATGATTTTCTTTTGCGAAGAATTTCTTTGACTCTTCGTGCATTTTCTTCATTAATCCTTTTTCGCTTTTTCTCTTTGTTTTGCTAAGAGTTTCTTATCAACACCAGTTATATATCCTCTTCTTCCCTTTTCTCTCTGAGCTTTGACAAATAACTTGTCATCTTTAATTGATATCATTTCAAGTGCATTAGAATGTGCAATATCAAAAAGATCTTGTAAACAATTTTGAAATTTATTTACTTTATTCATTTGATTTTTGTCTTTCTTTTAGCAATTTTGAATTTTGGAAGTGACCTATAATAATCATACTCATTTCTTAATTTTGGGGCTATTATATTGCTGGTTTTGCTTTGTTGGAAATTTTTTATACAATATTGCAACAAAAAGAATTTTCCTTCTACGCATAACTATAATTGGATTAGCCTCCTTTCATAACGCCTTTTTTTGATTGCTTGTTATATTGGTACGAATGGGCGACGCATATGACATTCATCATTAGGACTGGGTAATCTTTGCCTCCTACCACTAATCTCTTTAACTTGACAATTCTATTGTTCAAGCAAAAGTTCAAACGGACACTGTGCCTTACTTAGTTTGGTCTCTGTTTTAAACTGTAAAATAAAATTTGTGAATCAGTAAATTTTAATTACCATAATGTTTTCAAACTAATATTTTTTTAAGTCTTCTAATTATTTCTGGACTCATTAATCACCAACAAAATACTGCTGAAAGACTCTTGTAGCAATTTCACACTGACAAGTATGGACTTGTAAATCTGCTACCTGCAGAGGCTAAAGGGAATCAACTTCAAGCACCTGGGCTAGGGCGGGATTTTTTCCAATCCATAAAAAATTTCCAAAAACCATTTGAATAATATTAGGCGAGGGAGCTAGTTATTCCGAGTTTATTTCGTTTGGGCCCACAATTGTAATGGTGAGATGCAGGATTTCCATTTTTTAAATATGCATACTCAAAAAACGTACTTCTATCAGCTTGGCATTGATCAAGCAAAAGATTTACCAGTTGCATTACTGATTCAATTTTTTTATTATTGGTATATTTCATGAAAAGAAAATTAGTAGTATTGTTTAAAGCAAAAGGGATAGAGAATTAAAAAATTTGTTATAGGAGTTACCGGAGAGTTGCAAATAAGGGCAATTCACTACTCAAACTTCCCGCCCACCTGCGGGCAGGCACTGAAATCCATATTCTCAATTAAGCTGATGTTTTGCACAGAACATTTCTATCTCCAACCTCACAATTTCCCAATGTTGAGAGTTGAACCTCTATGAAAATTTATTTTTGGCCCGTATATATATGATATATCTATATATATTATATATATATATATTATAATATATATAAATATATAATATATATATATATATAAATGTATAGTAAGCATCTTTTTTCAACGTATATTTGTATGTAGATAAAAAAAATGCAGATAACTCTTTTTATGTCTATTTATCAATACTATATATATATATTATATATATAATTATATTAAATATACTATACCTATATAATATATATATAATATATAATTAAATATATATATAGTATATCTATATATATATATATATTATATATACTATATACAATAATATATTATTATATATTTATATCCCTACTATTAATACATGGGTATTTCATAACTATTTTTTATTAATATATTTAATAATTAATAATATATATATCTATATATATACATTCTATATATTACTAATATATATATATTAGGTATATTATATTATATTACTACTATACTACTTATATATATTATTACTATATATATATTATATTCTATATATTTTGACTAGTATATCTATTGAACTTTTGATCTAAAGTAAATTTTTTAATTTTAACTTTATTATATATGAAAATAAATAATCATAATGTCATTTAAAAAATCCTTTAGGGAAAATAGTTTTTTGAAGGTTATATATCAAATAAAAAATATTATATGCTACTTGTAGGTCTTCTTTACGCCTGACGGAGGGAATTTTTACTTCGTTATTACCGTTCAGTGTTCACGAGGCAAAAGGATTTTTTAGGTTGTGTGTAACTTGTTGTACCTAGTAGCCATAACGATGTTTCCTTTCGCTCCTCCTGTAATGCTATCTCTTTGGTTAAATGATATAACGGAATCGGGAATTAGCGTCATTTGCAAATCAAAAAGTGTATCCTTTAATTACTTTAAATAACACAAATTGCGTCTCAATGAACATAAAGTCCACAAAAAGGTCTGTTCAATTAGTTAGTCACTATTCTTGTTATATAACTAAGTTCCGTATTATTAGAACATGTTTAGGCCACTGATGCCATGAATCTCCGTCTTACGTTCGTGCCCCGAATTAGCCTTCAACTTCACGAGAATATCTAATTGTTGTAAAGTATGTCTTTTGTCTATTTATTCGAACATTTTTTATCTGTACTCATTTACCATAAAAAAAAAAGTGATGTACTTGTTGATATTCATCTATGTAACATAATTCTAGATCTTCCCGAGTTTAGGCCCTTTGTGAGTTGTAAGGTTGGTATTTTATAATATTATAGTAGGTATGGTGAGCGGTGAGAGGACTACGTAGTTTAAAGTATAATGAGTTTTTTCTTAATATAGATAGTAGGTTATTAACTCACCACTTTAAACTTATATTTTCACGTATTGGGTGGTATTTTCCAATAACATGTTCTATATACCTTTATTAGTTTATATTGTCACTTATACT
Source organism: Trachelipus rathkii (assembly GCA_015478945.1). Taxonomy (NCBI): domain Eukaryota; kingdom Metazoa; phylum Arthropoda; class Malacostraca; order Isopoda; family Trachelipodidae; genus Trachelipus; species Trachelipus rathkii. The sequence goes on along the minus strand of JABUQX010122697.1, from coordinate 4,749 downwards.
TTTTTTTCCACCTATTTTTGATTTTAGTTCTGTAAAGGCTATTACAGCGGCCAATTATAGGGGCTTCGATGCCGGATCGTCGTGTGAACCAGAGGGGGGCGGACGGTCTTTTTCTCCCATACCTCGTAGGGGAGGGGCGGAGGAACCCACACCTCGCATACTCCTATTACCATCGTCCCAACATACCAAGAGTGGGGGTATATCGGGAAAACCCTACCACCGGGAGGCCGGGGCCAATAGTTCGGCTGATTCCTCTGTTCGTTCCTTTTTTGGGACGGGCCGAGAGATCCCGACTCTCCATCTTTGCGGTTTAACCCTTGGGTATTCTTAGGTTAATATATATATACTATATATAGTATATATATGATAAGTAGTATATATAATATATATAATATAGTATATATTTATATATATTATTATATATATATATCTTATCTATATATATATATATATATTTATATATATATATTTAATATATATATATAATATTATATAGTATATTCTCTATATATATATATATATATATATATTTATATATATATATTATATATATATATATATATATATATATTATATATATATAATATCAGTGGCGGCTTTTGGGGGTCAGGCAGAGGTAGGCAACGGCCTACTTGCCTTTTAGTGCAGGCCCAAAAAATATTAAAAAAGTCAGCATATATATTTATATATTCATTATATATACTATATATATATATATTTATATATATTTATGTATACATATATATATATAATTATATTATATATTATATAATATATATATATATATATAATATATAATGATTTCGTTCGAAGGGCTAGCTTCAAGATGCCGTCATCAATTTCTGCTCGATTCTTTTTTTAATAGTAGCGATCGGCGGCAATTGTTACTTCTCGAAGTCAAAAAAAATAGTTCCTTATTCTCTTGAGGCTAGGCAACTGTGGTTGTGCCTAACGAGTAGTCGGTAGCAGTCATTTTTTTAAATAATCCCCATTTAAATTTCATTATATATATATAATATATCATTAAATAAACATTAGATTATATAATTAACTAATTAATATTTTATGCTAACTTGATCATCTCTTATTTTCATTATTTAATTCGTAATTTGCAGTTTAAAAGAATATTGACTCAAAAACAGAGTCTAAAGAAAACGCGTTGAGTCACGCACGACTCTTCCTCGGCGGATTGTATCATGCCTCTGCAAGACCAGCAGTAGTTCCGTTTTATGTATACTAATTAATGTGCAGTGGATTTGTGGGGAATTTAGTTATTAATATACGATTTTCATATTATTTATTATATTAATCTATTAAGCACCATTTTTGTGTGTTTGCTAAACTAAATTGAGCTGTTTTAGTTTTTATAATACTGGGATATTTGGAATCGTTTCGATTTAAGTTTCATTAAAAATTAAATCTTTCACGAGTGTTGTGAGGCCACACTGAAAATGATGAAATTCAAATTATGTGGAACCATTCATTCTCTTACATTGTCGCCCTCAAATGTAAGTAATATATATATATATATTCATCTATATCTCATCAACTACCGCTCACTAGTCACTATATACCGCTACTATATACTCGCTATAGTATTCTATCGCTCATCACGCTCTGCATCTTATATTCGTCTACTTATTTCTATTCACCTCATATATATATACCGGTCGCTCCTTACTTATATCTACCTCATATAATTGTAAGTATTAATATATAATATATATCTCACGTTCGGTATATATTCTGCATCCACTCCTCATTACACTTATACTATATATCCCTAGTCCGTATATATATATATAGTATATAGTATATAATAAATATATACTATATTATATATTATATATATATAATATAATATATATAGTATGTCCCTTACGGTGGTTTTGACCTACCTCAAGAAGTTTTGACGCTCACCCCGAAGCCGCCTACTGATATATATAATATATATATATATAGGGTGTTGTATGGTATTATATGTGGTTATAGTGTTACTATAATAGGACTGGATATACTTATATACTTATTATATATCTATACCTTCTCACGCACTGGCCCGTGGGCAGCTACTTGTGCCGGGTTTGGTATTTACTATATTAGCTGACTTTATACTCATAAGTTACACGCCCTCCTATATACTACGGCCATATAGCATGTATGATATGAGTATACTTATATATATTAGGTATGCCGTAGCTGATATATCGCGCCTCTTATATACAGAGTTATAGTGCTCAACTAACCTAAATTAAACAGAACACTTCCCTATAGGCATTCTGGGCATAGAAAAAGTCTATTATATGGTGGTCCATATAGATACCCAGTACTCATTTGTGCGGGGGTAACGAGTCCTTACTTCTGGTCTCGTATTAAAAGGTCTCTTAAATAGACTTTCTCCATAATATATAGTATATACTATATATATATTATATTATTATATATCGGTGGTATAGGCTCATATTTACTAGTTTATATAATTTCTATATACTAATATATATATAAATTATATAGTATTATATATTATTATTTATAATTATTTTGTTATTTCTTTAATTTCTTCATCTTAAGTTTAGTGGCGAGCTGCCAGGTAGACTTTTTACACTGGACTCGTGGCTCTCTCGTCTCCTCTCTCGGGCTCTCTCTGCTCTCTCGGGTCTCTCCTCTCTATATGAGTGTGAGGGGGGTTTATATTATATTGACTTTTGAACTGATATGGTTCTCATACATTATACATTCTTACTCTCCTATATATATATATTATTATTTTAGGTAATTAAATAACCAATATTTCATATAATACTACGTAATATATATATAGTACCTATATCATATATATATAGGCTATAGATTCGAGGAGCCGTATGCAACACATAGCGGTAGGCAGGCAGTGAGGTACTCGGCTGATCCGACGTTTCAATTTATTCCTATTTACTGTTCGAGTTTGCACTCTTATTTAATAGAAATATTAAATGATTATTTTCTGGCGAAAAAGTCTACTTTAGAAATTTTCAATAATTCATACATGTTAATCTTATCTGTAACCTGTAACCTCTAGATATCTCATATTTAAAATTTATAATTTCCCAAAAGCAAGATATTCAACATACTTAAAGTAAAACAATAATAATAATTAAATTCATTTGGAAATTTTCCTTCCTCCCTGTTCCCTTAAAAGTAAAACTCAAAGCTATGGGCGTACGTAGATCTTCATATTTCAATATAAATATATAGCAGACAAAGTCCTATTATTTGACGTACATATTTTCCTTCTGTTCTATCGAAAGCGAGAATCAAATACAGCGAACAAATACTCGCGAGTACGAAACTATTCGTTCACCCGTACGAATAATTATCTTGAAACCAAATTTTTTTTTTTTGAATCTCTCTTTCTATCTTCTCTCCCTCTCTCTCTCTGCTCAGTCTCTCTCTCTCTCTCTCTCTCTCATCTCTCGTCTCTCTCTCTCTCTCTCTCTCTCTCTCTCTCTTTCTGTATAAATATTAGGATGTCATATATAAATATATAATATACATTAATTATATCACTTATTTTATTATATATATATATACATTATATATAATATAATATATATATATAATATATTATAAGTAGTTATATATAAACTTATAGTTATATAAATATTATATTATAATATTATTTCTATTATCTTTATTTATATATATTATATATTTATTTTATTATTATTATTAAAAATTTTTTTATTAGATATATATATTTATTATATATATATATATATATTTATATATCATTATTTATACTATATATATATATACCTATTATAATATTATATATACTATACTATAATTCTATTTATTTATATATTTTGGTAATAGTTCGGTTTAAAGTAAAAACTCTATTCTCTACAACTACAATTTCAATATATGAAATACAGGGAAAGGAATATACCATGATTGTAACTAAATCTTACATTTCTTTATATAATATTTATCTTTTTTATTTATAGAATCTGATTTATTATATTTTATCACTGAGTAACATTTTGTGAAGGAAATGTAAAAAATAAAATCTCAAAAAACTACCAATAGCTTAACCAGCGCCAAAGATATTCCAATTTTTGTCCTGGTAAAAAATTTTATTACATATGGAAAATGAAAAAAAAAAATATTATTTTGTTAATAAATTATAGTAATATGATTATTAGTAGAGCCTATATAGAGGAGTCTATTATTTATTTTCGGTTACATTTCGGTTACAATCATAATATAGACTTTCTTATTAAATTTGCTTTTTTTGTTTTATAAAAAACGTATAGATACCAAGGGTATATACGCCACCGTGCAGGAGTCGGAGGATCCCTCTCGGCCTTGCCGGGGAATACGGGGTAGGGACTGGAATCCTCCTCCCTCCGGGGAGGGCGTCTCCCGGACCCCGCTCTTTGGTATTTGGGTGTCACAGGGGGTTCCTCTGCCCTCCCTACGGGGTATGGGAAAACGTCCCCCCTGTGTTCCCCGATCGGCTGAAGCCCTAACATTGCCTGTGGTAATACTTTCCATAATATATTATATTTATAATATATATATATATATATAATATATATATATATATATATATACGTACTCTTAATTATATATTTATTATTTTAAATTATTTATATATATCTATATTATATGTATATCTTTTATATATATATATATATATAATTATATATAACTATTATATATATATTATAAGTATATTATAATATAAATACTATATACTATATATAT
>JABUQX010122696.1:10000-32168 GCA_015478945.1 Trachelipus rathkii | reverse complement strand
TTCCTACTACACTCGGCATCATCCGTTCCCTTTTTCATCCAACATATATGTCCTAAATATTTAAACTCAGTCACTTGTTTCAGCTGCTCACCATCTAGCATAACTTCTCACCCGAGGGACTGTCCTCACTCACAACCATAACCTTACTCTTATCTACGTGTACTTTCAAACCCCTCCTTTTATTACCACCCTGCCAAATTCTCTACCAATCCTCTCAAACTCTCTTCAGATTCACCGAACAAAACCATATTATATATATATATATATATATATATAGTTAAGAGCAGCATATAGTGGTGTTATATATATATATATATATATATATATATATATATATATATATATATATATATATATATATATATATATATATATATATATATATTTTTGTGGGGTGGTTGGTTTGTTTGGAGTTAGTGGTCAAACCAAAGGTCGAGTTAAAGACTTGATTACAGTTGAATTTGTATTTTTAGAAGAAAATAACACGGACCCCAGTAACCTGGGAATTAAACAAAAATAGAATAATTAATACTAAGAAATAAAAATAATATAACTAAATTTAACATAAAATATAATAAATAATTATTTTACATTAAATTTTGTATAATAAAAATGAATAAAATTTTGGGCCTATTAGATGGCCTACTTGTTGGCCTATATAAAAATTATTATGAAATAAAAATAATATAAATAAATTTAACATAAAATATAATAAATAATTACTACATTAAATTTTATATAATAAAAAGGAATAAAAATTATGGGCCTATTAGATGGCCTACTTGTTGGCCTACATAAAAATCGAAAGATATTAGTGGCCAAACGGAAATCGGGCGTAGGTTCCCCATGAAAGTGGCTTACTTTAGATAATAGGCCCTTAGTATCTGCTAATCTAAGGGTGCTACCATGAGGATAAGCTAGCTAAGTAATTATAAATAAAAATATATAAAGAAATACGTTATAATAACGCCACTTCACAGGGTACCAACATTTATCACTATTACACATTAATAAACATATTTGCACTGTCTATTTCACTCACCATGGCATAAAGAGGTAATTAGCTGCTTTAATAAGCTTCAAGCCTTCATAATATAGTAAAAATCCATAATTTTGTAAGCAATTAGAAAGCGTCGATGTCGTGCGAAATGGCGGCAAGATAAGATGCTAGAGGCATGTCAGTAGTATCAAAGATGAGGACGCACGACAGTCGTATTCATAATTTTTAAATTTGCCATGGTGAGAAAAAGAGTTCGTTAATAAACTCCGCTATTGCATTTGCGTGCTATGTTGGTAAGATTGACCTGACCTCAATTACCACAGATACTCCCCTGCAGTGCTGAAGGCACGAAACTATTCCAAATAGCGCGCCGGCCATCGAATGTGCCTACCCCTGCTCGATATTCTAGTAAGCGGTTGGGATGGAGTCTGGACAGGATTCCCAGATTGTGAGCGGGTGATCGGGCGAGTCGGAACATCTGCATGTGTCGTAAGAGTAGCCCGAGGTGGAGCTGGAGTTGAAGAATCCTGAGCCGGAGTGGAGGGAGGCAGGATGACGATGACCGTGCAGGTGGAGTCTGAGCCGGTCGTATTGGTGCTGTTGGCTGAGGAGAAGGAGGAGGAGGAGGATAAGGAAGAGGATCAGGGAAAGGGAGAGGAGGAGGAGAAGGAGGAGGAAGAGATGCAGGAGGAGAGATAGGAACGTTAAAAGAACGAGCTGAAGGAGGAGAAATTGAAACAAAAGGTAAAGCGTCAGGGTCGAGAACAGGAAGAGGATTCGCCTCGAAGAAGGCAGGCTTAAGACGGTCGATTGAAACGACTTCTGTGCGTGTGGGACGCTGGATCGTAAAGAATTTCTCCTTCCTAAGTATCACAGGAAAAGGTCCATCGTACTTAGGTTGGAGAGCGGTGCGGTGGGAGTCATGTCGAACGAAGACATGAGTGCAAGAAGAAAGGTCCTTAGGGATATAGGAATGCACCTTGTGTGGACGAGAAGGAGTTGGTCTCCACGACGAAGCACAGCGCCTCAAGCGGGTAAGATAAGCAAGCGGGTCGGCTGTAGAAGGAGGAGAAGACTGAGAGAAGAAGTCTCCAGGAAGACGAAGAGGAGAACCATACACTAAATCAGCAGCCGAACAGTGCAGATCCTCTTTAACAGCCGAACGAATGCCAAGCATTACGAAAGGGAGAGCGTCAGTCCAATTTTCCGGATTGGGCTGAGCTAGAAGAGAAGCCTTTAGCTGACGGTGGAAACGTTCAATAATGCCGTTCGCTTTTGGATTGAAAGAAGTCGTGTGAATCTTCTCGGAACCAAGAAGATTCATCAAATCTCTCCATAAGAAGGATTCAAAAGGTCTACCTTGGTCCGTTGTGACAGAAAGCGGCACACCAAAGCGCGAAATCCAATGAGCCAAGAAAGCTTTAGCTATGGATTCCGCGTTGGCGACAGAGAGAGGGATAGCCTCGGTCCATCGTGTGAACCGATCTATACACGTAAGAATGTATTTCTTACCGCGGGAGGGAGGCAGAGGTCCAACGATGTCGATGTGGACACGTTCAAAGCGAGCACCAGGAGGTAAGAAAGTGCCTAGCGGGGACTTGGTGTGACGGTGGACCTTAGAACGCTGGCAGGGAAGACAAGTGCGACACCAAGTTGCTACATCGGCATTCAGATCAGGCCACACAAATCGGGCAGCAACCAGTTTGCGTGAAGCCTCAATGCCAGGGTGGGAAAGCGAGTGAAGATTGAGGAAGACAGCCTTACGGAACGATGCAGGTACAAAAGGACGAGGAGAACCCTGAGAGACATCGCACAGAAGTCTCTTCTCTATCCCAGGGAGTTGGAGCCACTCCAGCTTGAGAGAAGAGTCTTGTGGAAGTGCAGGATCCTCAGTAGTCTGGCACGTTGCCATAGCGTTGTAGTCGATGTTGGGTAAGGCTGAAATCGCGTCGATTTCAATGCGGGAGAGAGCGTCAGCAGTGAAGTTGTCGACACCTGAAATATGTCTGACATCAGTGGTGAACTGTGAGACATACTCAAGGTGACGAGCTTCTCGAGGAGAGTGCCGTTCGTTTCTGGAGACCATAGCGAAGGTAAGTGGTTTGTGATCAGTGAGTATGTGGAACTCACGACCCTCCAGAAAGTAGCGGAAATGACGAACGGCGAGATACATCGCAAGTAACTCCCTCCCAAAAGCACTGTAGCGAGTCTCAGGAGGTTGCAACTTGCGAGAGAAAAAGGCGAGAGGAGACCACACTCCGTTCAGGTGCTGCTGGAGAACACCTCCGACAGCAAAATCGGAGGCATCTACCTGAACTCTGGTCGGAGCTGAGTCCTGAGGGTGAACTAAGAGTGTGGCAGAAGCGAGTGCTTCTTTGGAAGCTTCAAAAGCAGCCGTAGCTTCATCAGACCAGTCCACTTTTGTAGAACTGCCTCGGTGCTTGGGGCGGATGAGAGCGGTGAGGGGTCGAAGAATATCAGCGCCCGATTTGAGAAAACGATGATAGAAGTTAAGCATGCCGAGGTACTGACGAAGCTGCTTCTGAGAGACAGGCCTAGGAAGTGCGAATGGCCTCCACGCGCTCTGCAAGAGGACAAATGCCATCCGCTGAAACAGTGTGTCCTAGAAAGGTAAGAGAAGGGACACCAAAAACACACTTTGCCGGGTTGAGACGCATGCCACATTCGTCCAACCTGGCAAAAACTGCACGTAGATGTTGCTCATGCTCGGCAGGAGAAGAGGAAGCTATGAGGAGGTCATCGAGATAAGCAAAAGCGAAAGGGAGACCTCTAAGAACGTCATCGATGAAGCGTTGAAAAGTCTGAGCTGCACCCCTCAAACCGAACGGCATTCTGGTATACTCAAAGAGGCCAAAAGGAGTGATGATGGCCGTCTTCGGTATGTCCTCTAGTGCGACTGGGATCTGGTGGTAAGCCCTCACAAGATCCAATTTACTAAAAATGGATTTACCAGCCAGATTAGAGGTGAAAGACTGGATGTGAGGGACCGGGTAGCGGTCTGGTATCGTACAAGCGTTCAAAGCCCTAAAATCTCCCACAGGCCTCCAATCAGAAGCACCTTTAGGGACCATATGGAGGGGGAGGACCATGAACTTTTGGAAGGGCGGACGATACCAAGTTCGAGCATGTGCTCAAACTCCGCCTTGGCTGCCTTGAGCTTGTCAGGAGGCAGATGCCGAGCACAAGCGAAGGTGGGAGAGCCAGTAGTCTCTATATGATGGCGCACAGAATGTTGAACAGGAGAAGAAGAAGAACAGGGGTTCAACAGCGCCGGAAAATCCTTCTGCAGGATGGTGAAGTCGTATGACGTACTTGTACTTGGAGCTTTGTACTTGGTACTTCGTGCTCTTGGTACTGCAAGTACTTTTGGCATTTTTAACTGCCAATATTTTTAATTTTCTTTTATCATTTTCCCACGTATTGTAATATTTATTGGTTTCCGTTATACGTGTCTCCAAAACAGTCTCCATTTATGAATATAAATATGAGAGAGATATATATATATATATATGTATATATATATATAGCAGCATAGTTACCTTTTTAGGGGTTAAGTTAATATATATATATATATATATATATATATATATATATCATCAACCACCTTTTTTTTCCCAAGACTTGGGGTAAGGTGCGTAACATGCACCGGAAACAGAAAAGTAATAGAAGAATATGACATAAGTCGAAAAGAAAGCCCGTAGCCTTACCTCCCTTTATACCTATTAGGAGACCTCGCCGCACTCAGAAAATCCACCCAAGAGTCACTGGAACTGCGACACGGATCCTCTCAGCGCACTTCGCCAATGTGGGGGCTCATCCCTTTGGTCCGGGTGGGCCACAACCATACACCCTCACAAAACTCTGCCATTCACTCCTATTATGCACCTTTCTTCTCGCCCCTGCCAAACTCACATTTCACTCCTCCAGACTTTCTTTTGCTGACTCAATCCACTTTTTCTTCGGTCTCCCAGCCAGTCGATTCCCAACACACTCACCACTATACATCCGCTTAACCAACCGACTATCATCCATCCTTTCCACATGATAAAACCATCTCGACGTACTTTCATTTAATCTCTCATTTAACCCCTTTTTCACACCATACAACTCTGTAATACGATCATTCCTCATTTTATCAATTCTTCTCACACCTAACACGCCAATAAGATTGTCCATCTGAACACACTGTACTTTAGATCTATATCTCTTATTCCAGACCATAGTCTCACTACTATGCATTAACACAGGTAACAGCATACCCTCACGTAAGAACCTAGCGCACTCAAGACTTAGTCTCTTTTCATCCACCAAGGATTTAATTGCACCAGGCACCTTCCTGCAATTCACAACTTTCCTACTACACTCGGCATCATCCGTTCCCTTTTCGTCCATCATATATAAGCATTCCAAATATTAAACTCAGTCACTTGTTTCAGCTGCTCACCATCTAGCATAACTTCACACCGAGGACTGTCCTCACTCACAACCATAACCTTACTCTTATCTACGTTTACTTTCAAACCTATTATTTTACACACCCTGCCAAATCTCTCTACCAATCCTCTCAAACTCTCTTCAGATTCACCGAACAAAACCATATTATATATATATATATATATATATATATATATATATATATATATATATATATATATATATATATATATATATATATATATATATATATATATATATATATATATTAAATATTTATATATTTAGATATTTATATATATATATATATAGAATAAGCATTAACTATATATATATATATATATTATATATATATATATATAGTTATAGTATATATATATACATATATATATATATATATATATATATATATATATATATATATATATATTTTAGTGGGGGCTGGTTTGTTTGGAGTTAGTGGTCAAACCAAAGGTCGAGTTAAAGACTTGATTACAGTTGAATTTGTATTTTTAGAAGAAAATAACACGGACCCCAGTAACCTGGGAATTAAACAAAAATAGAATAATTAATACTAAGAAATAAAAATAATATAACTAAATTTAACATAAAATATAATAAATAATTATTTTACATTAAATTTAGTATAATAAAAATGAATAAAATTTTGGGCCTATTAGATGGCCTACTTGTTGGCCTATATAAAAATTATTATGAAATAAAAATAATATAAATAAATTTAACATAAAATATAATAAATAATTACTACATTAAATTTTATATAATAAAAAGGAATAAAAATTATGGGCCTATTAGATGGCCTACTTGTTGGCCTACATAAAAATCGAAAGATATTAGTGGCCAAACGGAAATCGGGCGTAGGTTCCCCATGAAAGTGGCTTACTTTAGATAATAGGCCCTTAGTATCTGCTAATCTAAGGGTGCTACCATGAGGATAAGCTAGCTAAGTAATTATAAATAAAAATATATAAAGAAATACGTTATAATAACGCCACTTCACAGGGTACCAATATTTACCACTATTATTTATTAATAAATATAATTGCACTGTCTATTTCACTCACCATGGCATAAATAGGAATATCACATGCTTTAATAAGCTTCAAGCCTTCATAATATAGTAAAAATCCATAATTCTTGTGAGTAATTATAAAGCGTCGATGTAAGGCGAAAATGGCGGCAAGATAAGATGCTAGAGGCATGTCAGTAGTATCAAAGATGAGGACGCACGACAGTCGTATTCATAATTTTTAAATTTGCCATGGTGAGAAAAAGAGTTCGTTAATAAACTCCGCTATTGCATTTGCGTGCTATGTTGGTAAGATTGACCTGACCTCAATTACCACAGATACTCCCCTGCAGTGCTGAAGGCACGAAACTATTCCAAATAGCGCGCCGGCCATCGAATGTGCCTACCCCTGCTCGATATTCTAGTAAGCGGTTGGGATGGAGTCTGGACAGGATTCCCAGATTGTGAGCGGGTGATCGGGCGAGTCGGAACATCTGCGTGTGTCGTAAGAGTAGCCCGAGGTGGAGCTGGAGTTGAAGAATCCTGAGCCGGAGTGGAGGGAGGCAAGGATGACGATGACCGTGCAGGTGGAGTCTGAGCCGGTCGTATTGGTGCTGTTGGCTGAGGAGAAGGAGGAGGAGGAGGATAAGGAAGAGGATCAGGGAAAGGGAGAGGAGGAGAAGGAGGAGGAAGAGATGCAGGAGGAGAGATAGGAACGTTAAAAGAACGAGTTGAAGGAGGAGAAATTGAAACAAAAGGTAAAGCGTCAGGGTCGAGAACAGGAAGAGGATTCGCCTCGAAGAAAGCAGGCTTAAGACGGTCGATTGAAACGACTTCTGTGCGTGTGGGACGCTGGATCGTAAAGAATTTCTCCTTCCTAAGTATCACAGGAAAAGGTCCATCGTACTTAGGTTGGAGAGCGGTGTGGTGGGAGTCATGTCGAACGAAGACATGAGTGCAGGAAGAAAGGTCCTTAGGGATATAGGAATGCACCTTGTGTGGACGAGAAGGAGTTGGTCTCCACGACGAAGCACAGCGCCTCAAGCGGGTAAGATAAGCAAGCGGGTCGGCTGTAGAAGGAGGAGAAGACTGAGAGAAGAAGTCTCCAGGAAGACGAAGAGGAGAACCATACACTAAATCAGCAGCCGAACAGTGCAGATCCTCTTTAACAGCCGAACGAATGCCAAGCATTACGAAAGGGAGAGCGTCAGTCCAATTTTCCGGATTGGGCTGAGCTAGAAGAGAAGCCTTTAGCTGACGGTGGAAACGTTCAATAATGCCGTTCGCTTTTGGATTGAAAGAAGTCGTGTGAATCTTCTCTGAACCAAGAAGATTCATCAAATCTCTCCATAAGAAGGATTCAAAAGGTCTACCTTGGTCCGTTGTGACAGAAAGCGGCACACCAAAGCGCGAAATCCAATGAGCCAAGAAAGCTTTAGCTATGGATTCCGCGTTGGCGACAGAGAGAGGGATAGCCTCGGTCCATCGTGTGAACCGATCTATACACGTAAGAATGTATTTCTTACCGCGGGAGGGAGGCAGAGGTCCAACGATGTCGATGTGGACACGTTCAAAGCGAGCACCAGGAGGTAAGAAAGTGCCTAGCGGGGACTTGGTGTGACGGTGGACCTTAGAACGCTGGCAGGAAAAACAAGTGCTACATCGGCATTCAGATCAGGCCACACAAATCGGGCAGCAACCAGTTTGCGTGAAGCCTCAATGCCAGGGTGGGAAAGCGAGTGAAGATTGAGGAAAACAGCCTTACGGAACGATGCAGGTACGAAAGGACGAGGAGAACCCTGAGAGACATCGCACAGAAGTCTCTTCTCTATCCCAGGGAGTTGGAGCCACTCCAGCTTGAGAGAAGAGTCTTGTGGAAGTGCAGGATCCTCAGTAGTCTGGCACGTTGCCATAGCGTTGTAGTCGATGTTGGGTAAGGCTGAAATCGCGTCGATTTCAATGCGGGAGAGAGCGTCAGCAGTGAAGTTGTCGACACCTGAAATATGTCTGACATCAGTGGTGAACTGTGAGACATACTCAAGGTGACGAGCTTCTCGAGGAGAGTGCCGTTCGTTTCTGGAGACCATAGCGAAGGTAAGTGGTTTGTGATCAGTGAGTATGTGGAACTCACGACCCTCCAGAAAGTAGCGGAAATGACGAACGGCGAGATACATCGCAAGTAACTCCCTCCCGAAAGCACTGTAGCGAGTCTCAGGAGGTTGCAACTTGCGAGAGAAAAAGGCGAGAGGAGACCACACTCCGTTCAGGTGCTGCTGGAGAACACCTCCGACAGCAAAATCGGAGGCATCTACCTGAACTCTGGTCGGAGCTGAGTCCTGGGGGGTGAACTAAGAGTGTGGCAGAAGCGAGTGCTTCTTTGGAAGCTTCAAAAGCAGCCGTAGCTTCATCAGACCAGTCCACTTTTGTAGAACTGCCTCGGTGCTTGGGGCGGATGAGAGCGGTGAGGGGTCGAAGAATATCAGCACCCGATTTGAGAAAACGATGATAGAAGTTAAGCATGCCGAGGTACTGACGAAGCTGCTTCTGAGAGACAGGCCTAGGGAAAGTGCGAATGGCCTCCACGCGCTCTGCAAGAGGACAAATGCCATCCGCTGAAACAGTGTGTCCTAGAAAGGTAAGAGAAGGGACACCAAAAACACACTTTGCCGGGTTGAGACGCATGCCACATTCGTCCAACCTGGCAAAAACTGCACGTAGATGTTGCTCATGCTCGGCAGGAGAAGAGGAAGCTATGAGGAGGTCATCGAGATAAGCAAAAGCGAAAGGGAGACCTCTAAGAATGTCATCGATGAAGCGTTGAAAAGTCTGAGCTGCACCCCTCAAACCGAACGGCATTCTGGTATACTCAAAGAGGCCAAAAGGAGTGATGATGGCCGTCTTCGGTATGTCCTCTAGTGCGACTGGGATCTGGTGGTAAGCCCTCACAAGATCCAATTTACTAAAAATGGATTTACCAGCCAGATTAGAGGTGAAAGACTGGATGTGAGGGACCGGGTAGCGGTCTGGTATCGTACAAGCGTTCAGAGCCCTAAAATCTCCCACAGGCCTCCAATCAGAAGCACCTTTAGGGACCATATGGAGGGGGGAGGACCATGAACTTTTGGAAGGGCGGACGATACCAAGTTCGAGCATGTGCTCAAACTCCGCCTTGGCTGCCTTGAGCTTGTCAGGAGGCAGACGCCGAGCACGAGCGAAAGTGGGAGAGCCAGTAGTCTCTATATGATGGCGCACAGAATGTTGAACAGGAGAAGAAGAAGAACAAGGGTTCAACAGCGCCGGAAAATCCTTCTGCAGGATGGTGAAGAAGGGGGAGGTACCAGAAGAAGGAGCAACCGCAGAGATGCCTTTAAGAGCAGAAGAAACTACGGTACCTGCAGAAGACAGAGACGTACAACCGTCAACCAATCTCCTGTTTCTTAGATCGACCATAAGGTCGAAATGTGACAGAAAATCAGCTCCCAAAATGGGTTGGGTCACGTCAGCGACCACGAATACCCAGGGGAATTGACGGCGGAGAGAGAGGTCTAAGGTGCACAAACGCTCACCATAGACAGGGATGGTACTACCATTTGCAGCGTAAAGAGCCCGGTCAGGAAGAGGGACAGCGGACTTTTGGGTAGTATCTCGAGGAAGAAGCGAAAACGACGCACCGGTGTCGATCAGAAAGAACAGGTTTGTAGACCTGTCGAAAAGGCGCAGGACATCCTGAGACGAAGAAGGCGGAGAGGAAGAACAAACAGAGAGGTGGCCAGCTGGATCCACCGCCTTTATAGATTGCTGGCGTAGAGGTTTCCCGACAAAGTGCAGGGTTGGGAGCACTTAGTCGCCTTCAGGCCATACCGATGGTGATAAAAACAATATCCGTTAGGATATTGCGTCGGGCTTGGGGTGGGAGAACGGTCAGAGGAGTGGGTGCGGGAAGGCAAATCCTTTGAGGACCGTAGCATAGCGGAGATGTCCTTTAGCACCGCCTTGACATCAGCCATGCCTTGTTCCAGAGATGTAAGACGGGCCTCAACTCTAGAAAACGGAGAGGAACTTGGATCGTTAGTGGCGTCGTAAATAGAGCAGGGATACGAGGTATGAGATGGGTACGCCGGGTAATAAGAAGCAGCGGAAGAGGGGACTGAAGAGACTGCAGAGGTCGGAGGAGAATCTGTTCCAACCATGACGAGAGCAGTAGAAGAAAGTAAGAGAAAAGAAATTGTGAAGAGAGGAGAAGGTAAGAATTAGGAGAGGGAAGAATGAAGGAAGAAAGCAAAGCCACAGCACAAATACAAAAAAAAAAAAAATTAACTAATAAATGATGAAAATCAATATTGGCAGTGCAAAAATATGATAAAAAAAAAAATTAACTATTTTGTTCCTGGTATAAATATAGTAAAAACTCAATAACTTTTTTGTTCCCGGTGAGATGATAATTCTATTTCCGTCTTGAGAAAAAAAAACTGTGCTGTTTCCGGTGTATGCTACCTATGTATATATATATATAAAAAAAACTGAAAATTATATAAAATTAGTTATATATAAATATAATATTTCAAATAATAAAAATAAAATGATGAAAAGAAGTAATAATAATAATAATAATAATAATAATAATAATAATAATAATAATAATAATAATAATAATAATAATAATAATAATAATGATTATGAACAACAGGACGGTTTTCCTTTGTTTGGCCTATGGATGGGGTCCACTGTGAGCTCGATAGTTGCGATGAAATGGGATAGGCTGGGTGTTGGGAGCCTACTTCTTCGGGTAGGCTTCAAAATCACTCCTTTGATCACCACTCTTTAGTGTGGGGGCTGGTTTGTTTGGAGTTAGTGGTCAAACCAAAGGTCGAGTTAAAGACTTGATTACAGTTGAATTTGTATTTTTAGAAGAAAATAACACGGACCCCAGTAACCTGGGAATTAAACAAAAATAGAATAATTAATACTAAGAAATAAAAATAATATAACTAAATTTAACATAAAATATAATAAATAATTATTTTACATTAAATTTAGTATAATAAAAATGAATAAAATTTTGGGCCTATTAGATGGCCTACTTGTTGGCCTATATAAAAATTATTATGAAATAAAAATAATATAAATAAATTTAACATAAAATATAATAAATAATTACTACATTAAATTTTATATAATAAAAAGGAATAAAAATTATGGGCCTATTAGATGGCCTACTTGTTGGCCTACATAAAAATCGAAAGATATTAGTGGCCAAACGGAAATCGGGCGTAGGTTCCCCATGAAAGTGGCTTACTTAAGATAATAGGCCCTTAGTATCTGCTAATCTAAGGGTGCTACCATGAGGATAAGCTAGCTAAGTAATTATAAATAAAAATATATAAAGAAATACGTTATAATAACGCCACTTCACAGGGTACCAATATTTACCACTATTATTTATTAATAAATATAATTGCACTGTCTATTTCACTCACCATGGCATAAATAGGAATATCACATGCTTTAATAAGCTTCAAGCCTTCATAATATAGTAAAAATCCATAATTCTTGTGAGTAATTATAAAGCGTCGATGTAAGGCGAAAATGGCGGCAAGATAAGATGCTAGAGGCATGTCAGTAGTATCAAAGATGAGGACGCACGACAGTCGTATTCATAATTTTTAAATTTGCCATGGTGAGAAAAAGAGTTCGTTCAAAAAACTACGCTTTTGCATTGGCACGCTATTTTGGTAAAATTGACCTGACCTCAATTACCACAATATATATATATATATATATATTATATAGTATATATATAGCAGCAGCAGCAGGATATGTACATCTTTTAAAATATATATATATATATATATATATATATATATATATATATATATATATATATATATATATATATATATATATGAAAGATGGTGATTGATTGGATTTGGAAGTTGTATAACAAAGCGTTTATTTAGGGTATAGTTCCGAGGGATTGGAGGAGAGCAATATTAGTACCCTCATATAAGGGTAAGGTGGATAAGGCAATTGTAAGTATTATAGGGTAATTAGTTTATTGAGTGTTGTAGGGAAGATATATGCTGGTATTTTGGTCAAAAGAATGCGTCGAATGACTGAAGAACTGATTTTGGAAGAACAAGGTGCGTTTAGAAGTATGAGATGTGATCAAATATTCACATTGAAACAAATGATTGGGATAATGAGGTAGGAGAAGAATAAATTGTATTTAGGATTTATAGATTTGCAACAGGCGTATAATAGGATTAATAGGGAAGCTCTATGTGTATATTTGGCTTTGTCCTGCTCGGACGTTAAACGAGTACACCTCCTCCTTCATTAGGGCTCTGCTCGTGAGTGACGGTGTTTATCTCTGTAAAAAAAAAAAAAAGAAAAAAAAGGTGTTAGTGATATGGCGTTGGTGGTAAGCTTCTGAATGGAATCAAAAGTATGTATGACGACAGTGAAGCTTGTGTAAGAATAAATTGAGTCGGAAGTGATTGGTTTAATATTAATAGAGGAGTGAGACAGGGATGTGCTATGTCTCCTTGGCTATCCAATCTGTATATGGATGAGGTTATGAAAGAATTAGTGGTAGGGGTAACAAGGGATAGTGTTAGAATGATGGAGAATAAAAGAGAGTGGAGGGTTCCCAACCTATTATATGAGGATGATTTGGTTTTGTGTGGCGAATCTGAAGAGAGATTGAGAGGACTGGTAGAGAGATTTAGTAGGGTGTGTAAAAGGAGGGGTTTGAAAGCAAACGTAGATAAGAGTGAGGTTATGGTTGTGAGTGAGGACAGTCCTCGGTGTGAAGTTATGTTAGATGGTGAGCAGCTGGAAAAAGTGTCTGAATTTCAATATTTAGGATATATGCAGTGGCGGCTCGTGGTTCTTGTGCAAAGGGGAGCTGCTTTATATATATATATATATATATATATAGCACATATATACATTGTTATGCTATATTACATATTATATATATATGGACATATTGTTGCTGATATTAAATACATATACATATATGCGCAAGGATATATTGTTGTTAAATGTTGGCAGCTGGCTGGCTACTACATGGTTGGCGGCTATGTTGGCGTTATGCGCTACATTGTTGAAGTTGAATTGTTATTATTATTACATACAAATTAATATACTATATTATTATTATTATTGTTGTTTTTAAGTAATTTTATTATATTATTATTACATATATATATATACGTATATATATTAAATTATATTATTATTATTATTATATATATTATTGATAAATAGATACATTTTTATTATTTTTATTGTATACTTTTCCAAACAAATATATATATATATATATATATATATATATATATATATATATATATATATATATATATATATATATATATATCAGAGCTGGGCGCGCCTATAATTTTTTGAGTGCGCCTGCGCCTATGCGCCTATGCCGCCGGACCTAGTGCGCTTAGCGCCTATGCGCCTATATTTTTGATCACATCAATGCGCCTAGCGCCTATGCGCCTATGCGCCTTTGCGCCTACGACTTTTCGCCGGCTGGTGGATGTTCGCTAAATTTATTTGCAAAGTAAACTTTAGTGCGATAGTAAAAGCATGCTTTTATAAGGAAGAAAAACACACTTATTAATTTTTGTAATTAAAACACCGTAACTAATGATATCACACTTCCTTTTCCTCCTCCATGTCCTTGTGGTGGTCCATGTTTTCCCCAGGAGGTTCAGCTCGAGCGCTGCAGAAGTTGAAAATCTTCAGAGCCATAGTTGCCAATTTATTTGTAGTTAAGAACTACTGAACCAGTTATATATATATATATATATATATATAAAAAATATTTATATATATATATATATATATATATATATATATATATATATATATATATATATATATATATATGTTTTACACTGGTTTTTAGAATGATACAAGTTTCCCAAGCTTCTAAGTTCTAACTTTTAAGGGTAAAAAAAATGCTTTGTTCCTGTTCATAGGCGCGGCTATAGGCGCACAGAATTGGCTGTGCGCCTTTGCTTAGTCCGCCTTTTTAAAAATTGTTGCGCCTATGCGCCTATGTGCGCGCCATAGGCGCATAGGCGCATAGGCGCAACTTGGTGGCGCAACGCCCAGCTCTGATATATATATATATATATATATATATATATATATATATATATATATATATATATATATATATATATATATATATATATATATATATATATATATATATATATATATATATATGAGTGATGTGGGTGGGTATTGGTATTGGTATTGGTATTGGCCAGTATTCGGCCAAAATACCGAATATTCGGTATTCGGCTTTTTGCCGAACTATTCGGGCAGAATATTGAGCTTTATAAACAATAAATTACGTCAACACAAGGGAAAGTTATTTCAATTTAAAATTGAAATTTTAGAAACTTATTTTCCCAAAAATAGTACAGAGTAGCTACTCCTTGTAGCCAATATGGCGTGAAAAATCTTTGTCAGCTTGTCAGGATCCTATAAGGGCCTTTTGACATTTTTCGATATTCTAAAAATAGAATTCATTTAGTGATACGGGATAATGGATCAAACATTGTAGCTGGTATAAGGGAGAGTGGCTTGCTATCAATTTCATATTTTATTCACATGTTGCAACTATGCATTCACGATTCAATATTATGTCAGAAGTCTGTTAAAAATATTTTATTTACTTGCAGAAGCATATCCTCTTATTTTCACCATTCAGCAACGGCAGCTGCAAAGCTTAAAACTTTACAGATGCAGCTGAATGTCAAACAGCATAAATTAATTCAGTTTCTACACGCTGGAACAGAACTTATATGCTTAAAAGATTGTTTAAACAAAAAGTTCCCTTATCCATATACGCTGCTGAATGCAATCAGAAAATGTTAACTGATTTTCAGTGGCAAATTATTCCATTTACTTGAGCCTTGACAACATCACTAAAACAAGCATTAAACGTGAAGTAATAGTCGCCCAAGTGATCCCTTCCATTTTAGCAATAAATCTATTTTTAAATAAGGCAATTAAAAGCAAAAGCAAGTTGAAGAGCTTAAGAAATCAGTAGAAAAAAGACTTTCTAAGTTTCTATGTGATAAATCTTTGTGTGTAGCTACTTCCTTAGATCTGCGATTCAAGCTAATTTTTCAACATGTATCAGATGAATCAGTAAAAAATATGGTCGTTGAGGCATGGAAAGCGAACGGCATGTTGAAAAATAAACTTTGACTCCTCTGCTGACGAGATTCACGGAGTGGGAAAGTTAGAAGGAAGGTTCCATTTTCACTTCTTTAATGGATTGTTTTAAAAAAAATTGTGGCATCAAAATCGTCATACAGAAAAGAAAGTGAGAGTGAAAAAAGAAAGTCCCATTCTTCTGACGATGTGATTTTTATTGTGCATAAAAGTAAAGGGAACATACGAAATTACATAAAAAAATAAACAAATATATAAGTTTGCCTACTTTGAACCAGTGAAGACAATGATATCCCTTCAATTGGTGGAAAAACACTGGAAATAGTTTTATGAATTTGAAAACTAGCAATAAAATACCTTTCAGCTCCACCGTCATCAGTCGAAAGTGAAAGAATATTTAGAACAGGAGGAAATATTTATGAAGCCAAAAGAAATAGGTTATCCCCTGAAAATGGAGAACTGCTAATGTTCTGTCATTTTAACCTTAGAGCTTATTCAAATGAAGTTTATTTTAATATCTTTAACTACGAAACTTTTCAATTTTCATTTAATTATTTTTAATATGTGAATGGTTTGATATAGGTAAGAAATAGTTATTTACTTTTTGTTTTATTACTTGTATATAACACTGGTAAACATGAAATTTCTTGGACGGGGTTTCGCAATTGATTATTGATGTGCTGATTCCAAAAATGTAATCGGTGTTTTTGCATATCACATCGCATTTGTGAGATATTGTGTGAAACACAGATTTGTAAAATTTATGATTTTAACCTTTTTCAAGAGGGTCTTTTATTAATTGATTGTATATATATATATATATATATATATATATATATATATAAGTTATATATATATATAAGTAAGAAGTTATATATATATATATATATGGTATAAGTTTTAAAAGAATACGATATATATATGGTGGGTTATATATATATATAGAGTGAAGAGAAACAAATCGCAATGATATGATACATGTCTTTGATAGATATATGTTAAACATATAATACAACTATGAATAAAGAGTAATATGGGACAGCAATGAATGTAATAGAAGGAATGGGTTTAGTTAATGTAAACATACCTACGATGGTAGTAACTTTCTCTTCGTAGACGATCTACTGTACATAGCGTCTGGAATATCCCTCATCAAGCTCCAACAATAGTCGGCCATCATATTGATATCCCACTTGCCCTGGTAACGTCCTTCCATGAACTTTAGATCTTGATGGAAGCATTCACCCTGCTCATCACTAACATCGCCTAGGTTATCCGGAAATTTTCTTAGGTGAGAATGTAAGTAATGCAACTTTATACTCATTCTACATCCATGAGAATGAAAACTGTCTAGCAGTTCCTGTACAATGTTAGTGGTTCTCGGCTTTCCTGTTCCCTAGAAAATTCTGTGCTACATCTGAAAAAGCATTCCACGCTCTTGCCTCTAACACAGTCATTGTTGTAGCAAAGGCAGCATCACGGAGAAGTGTCCGTATTTGTGGGCCATCAAATATCCCAGCTTTTTTTCTTCTCGTCACTCAGACCAGGAAACGTTGAGCATATATAGCGGAAGCATTCACCATCATGGTCCAGGGCCTTCACAAATTGTTTCATCAAACCAAGTTTTATGTGTAGTGGAGGTAAGATGATGTTTTCTCTCTGTACAAGTGGTTCACGTACGATGTTCCTGTCACCTGGCGTCAAGGTTTCCCTCGGTGGCCATTCTCTTTTGGTCCAGTGATCCTTTGCCGCCCGGCTGTCCCAATAGCACAGGAAGCAGGGATATTTGGTGAAACCTGCTTGCTGACCGAGCAAAATGTTTACCATTTTGAGGTCGACGCATATTTACCATCCATGTACCTGATATTGTAGCCTCTCCAAACTTTGATTTTTGCATACTCCTCTCTCATCCGTACCGAGTCCCTACTGGAACCGAAGCATACCTGTTGCCGTTGTGTAACAACACACACTTTAAACTGCTCTTGGAAGTGTCAATAAACAGTCGCCACTCACCTGCATCGTATGCTGGGAATC
Source organism: Trachelipus rathkii (assembly GCA_015478945.1). Taxonomy (NCBI): domain Eukaryota; kingdom Metazoa; phylum Arthropoda; class Malacostraca; order Isopoda; family Trachelipodidae; genus Trachelipus; species Trachelipus rathkii. The sequence continues at coordinate 14,439 of JABUQX010122696.1, read as the reverse complement.
CCATAGCGAGTAGTAGGCCTGCAACTTCACTGCAATACACAAGGTTACCATCTGACTGGAAGAGCCTCCGCAGCTCTGCTTCTCTTGTTACGATAAAATGTTACTCTTGTGCCATGGTCCAGTAGTCATTTTTCATGCAACCTCGAAGCCAACAGCTCAGGACAACTTCGGCAAATACAACTCTCATACAAGATCGTTCAATTCACCCTGGGTGAACAATGACGGACCATCCGACTGTATTTCAGATGGATGATAGACATCATCCAGGTCATTGCATCCATACATTGTAGACGTCCTAAAGTTACCACATGCTTCCCGAATATCGACCGCAGTAAATCCTGCTGCTACTGTAGATATATGCGGAAGGTAACGTCTATACATCCTACCTATTGCTCACATGAATAAGATAATTGGCATGGAACATGCAAAAAATAGGGATCCATGATTGCACGAAAACGGGATGTGATACAGCAAATCCGAGAATATATATGGAATCAGCACCTCCGAATTACTATATATCTGCTACAAAAGTCCATCCAAGAAAATTTCACCTTTTTTTGTTTACCAGTGTAAGTTTTCTTTATTTTTTCCTAAATAGATGACCGTACTTTGAAATTAACTATTCGGCCGAATAGCGAAGTGATTATTCGGCCGAATATTCATATTCGGCCGAATACTTTTGCCGAATATTCGCATTCGGTAATTCGGCTTTTTCAATTATTCGCCAAATATTCTAATATATAAGAAAGAGATATATATAGCATATATATATATATATATTATTATTGGTTGACTAGATATTATTGGTTATTATATATATATTATTATATATTACATATGTATTATTATCAAATATTGATTTGTTGAGTTATATTATTATATATATTATTATTATTATATTATTATTATTATTATATTATTATTATATATATAATAGTTATTATTATTATATTATATTATTATTACATATATATTATTACATATATCTTTTACCTGACTAGTATATGGTTATTATTATTATTATATATTATATTATTATGGTATATATATATTGATATGCTATTATAGCATATATTATTGTTATTACATACATATTATTATTATATTATTATTATTATTATATAAAGAAGAAATCATATATATTATTATTATTATACATATATATATATATATATATATGAATGGTATATATATAAAGAAGAGGCAGGATAGTGTATATATAGAGGTATATGAAAGAGATATATATATATATATATATATAGCCTATATATATATATATATATATATATATATATATATATATATATATATATATATTATAAGAAATTATTCTTGGCAGAATATTTCTAATTACAAATTAGAACAGTTAGTGAACTGCTCATTCCTAAAATGAGGACTAGTCTATCTTAATATCTAAAAATGTTAAAGAATCAAATAATTACTCACCTAATATTTATAACATAAAATTTAAAGACAGTTGTGAGATTTCAAAGTAATTTATTACTTGAAGTAAGCCTTTGAATTGAAGGCTAATTATAGTAAATATATAGGTAGTTGCAATAATTCTTAGCTTAAGGCCTAAACAAATCTTCCGGACAAAGAGCTTGTCCCAAACTAAAATCAGGTTTAGTGAGATAGAGAAGTTGAGTATAAGGTTAAAATAGAACAAAAAGAAAAGTTACACCTGACCTAATTTATGTTGGGCACTGTTTACTCTTTTAATAAAAAGGAGACAGTTCAGAACCCAAGACTAAAAATATTATTTAAGTTTAACGATAAGAGATATACTTTACGGTTTGTAGACTCTTCATAATTTTATGTGAATATAGGAGCCAACTTTATAAATAAATTCACTGTAATAGCTCACGGCTACATTTTTAAATATCTAGTTCTTAACAGCAATCTGCTCTGAGCGACCCTCGCTGCAATTATTTTTTTTTAAACCCATGCCTTTGGGTGTTGCCAAACTAAAAATATATCGCTAAAGCAAAAAAGTCTCCAAAACACCAAACTATTCTAAAATCTTGTAAGCATTTTAAAAACCCCAAGTTCAATTTAAAATAGTTAATAGCAACATAGTAAGGTTTAATACAGGAATAAAATATTTCTAATATCCTCCCAGCAAAAAAGAATTTGCTGAAAGAACACAAGAACATAAGAAATGTTCTTATGCTCCTTCAGCAAATTAAGGGAAGCAGTGTTCAAAGTGCAAGCAATTTTAAAACAAATTTCAATCCAGAGCAACATGCAATAAAATAAACAATCAAAAATTAAGTCCAGCATGAATGCCAGATATTCTAGTAAACAAATATAAACTTCATATGCAAGAGACCAAATTAAAGTATTTAATAATCAGTACTAAGCAAGAGTTCAAGCAATATGTAGTACAATAATAAAGCAAAATATTCAACATTTGGTAATAAGCATGGAAAGGCAAAATGAATTACTCAAATTTATTCAAGCAGTCCATAAGGACAAGTGTGTAAAAACAAATAAATTGTGCAATTAAAAACTTTAAAGTAAGATTTTAGCTTTGAACAATGTTTGTGATATAATAAGCACTATTGTAAACCCAGAGACATAAAAAAGGGTAATAGGAGTATAATCTAGCACTGCTGTTGTGCAACCAGTTCAATCCAGAATTAAATGAAATTCAATGCAAAATCTTTTTTTTTTTTTTAACAATCAAAAAATAGACCACATGGGTCAAAGTATTTTTTTTTAAGAAGCCGATGGCTAAATGTAAAGTCAAATAAAAATTTTAAAGTAAGATTTTAGCTTTGAACAATGTTTGTGATATAATAAGCACTGTTGTAAAATCAGAGACAAAAAAGGAATAGGAGTATAAGGTAGCACTGTTGTGCAATATGCAACCAGTTTAAACCAGAATTAAATGAGATTCAAAGCAAAATCTTTTTTTTATTATTATTAACTATCAAAAAAGACCACATGGGTCAAAAGTATTTTTTTTTTCAAAGGAAGCCGATGATGGCCAAATGCAAAATAAACAAACATATGCAATGTCAAATAAGTTTTTATTTTTAATAGCCCATAGGCTAAATAATATAAAGGGACTACACATATGCAAAAGGTTAATGTAGACGTTTAAAAGCCAATGGCCAATTGTTGTCGATGTTTAAAAAACACATGTAATGTACGTAAGTTAAATTCACAAACAAATTTTTATTCCAAAATATGCCAAATAAGTGTAAAAGGTTATGTAAAAGTTTAAAACCAATAGGTCAAAATATACACATGTTAGGTAATAGTAGAGCAGAAGTGTGCCATCACCGATTCTTATAAATTTACAGCATAAATAAATTATTAGGCTTAAATACAAAGAAGATACTATTCGAGAATAGAATCCTAAGCAAAACGTTATTTGCAACATTTAAGCAAAAATAAACCTAAAATTGTTAATCTAAATACTACAACTAATTTAAATCTAAAGCAATATTTACAAATTATTTGTGCCCTTTTATGCACAAAGCGGTGTGTCTGCGAAAGTAGCAGTACATGCAATTAATATTATTAATTTTCGTAAAATTAATTTTCTTTTTTTAAAATATCCAAGTTGCCCCCACCATATCCGAAAGGGAATAGAAAGCCTATATAAGGTAAAATCAAAATGAATACTGTAAATATGAATAAAGGTCCTAAAATATAGTGGCACTTTAAATTCATGTAAAGGCTCATAAATCGCAAGTTCAATAGGCTTACATTTCATCTTGGTATTAGGGTTAATTTTTATAAGCCAGAATAGAGTAATTCCAATAATAATAAATATAAGTATAAATTTAAATTTAATCCCTTCAAAATAAGATAACAAGCTGGGTAAACACTTGAAAGGTATTGTATACTTCATTTTAGTATCAAAGTTTTTAAAATTTAAAAGGGGTAATTTTTTTCTTCATTAATAAACTCAATAATGCAAGCAATTACAAGCATACATAAATAAACTTATAAGAAGGCACAGGATTTTCACAAAACACATTCAGGCCTTGTAAAAATCTATGAGAAGCTATTTCATTTCCAACCCCATATAATATGCATAAATGCCCTAGCACTAAGAGTAAACCTATACCTAGCAGGTCAATAATAGCCTATTCGGAAGAAATAGGTAGGCTATCAGTTTTTCAATTTTAATCAAGGTATATTTAACTAATGTATAAGCACCTAATTTAAGCTAATAACACAAATTTCTATTTGTTTAGGGAACACTTTGCAATTGAATAGGCTTATAACAGAAGAGTATTTTATATCAATTTCAACAGAGGGAACAGATTCTTCGCTTGCACTATAATTTCCATATTGCAAAACAATAAACAAATTTAAAACAATGTGATTATAATCTTCAACAAATAACTACGTTACAAGCCAACTTCAAATTTAGGCTACATACTCCAAGTAATAAGTAAAATTTAATAAACCATATGGTG
>JABUQX010122696.1:0-7500 GCA_015478945.1 Trachelipus rathkii | reverse complement strand
GAGGAGAGAAATGTGAGTTTGGCAGAGGTGAGAAGAAAGGTGCATAACAGGAGTGAATGGCGGGGTTTTGTGAGGAGGTATGGTTGTAGATCACCTGGATCAATGAATGAACCCCACATTGACGAAATGTCATAGTGAGGGTTCATCGCTGTCCCGTGAAGCTCTAGGGTGGATTTTTCTGACCGCGACGAGTTCTCACTAATTGGTATAAAGGGGGCGGTAAGGCTGGGCTTTCTTTTCTACTTGCTTCATATTCTTTACTATTTTTTTCTGTTTTGCATGTTACGCACCTTATCTTCAGTCTTGGGGAGAGAAGATGGGTGATGATGATGATGATGATGATGATGATGATGATGATGATGATGATGATGATGATGATGATGATGATGATGATGTTGATGATTATATATATATATATATATATATATATATATATATATATATATTATATATATATATATATTATATATATATATATATATATATATATATATATATATATATATTATATATTATTATATATATATATATACGTTGCCTTTCAAAAAAGCAATTCTTGTACCCTTTGTACTTGATACCTTGTAAAGCTGCAATTTTGCACTTGATCAACCCTAGAGTACTTGTACTTGAACAATTCTAGAGTACTTGTACTTGTACTGGAAAACGTACTTGAACCCAGCTTCCGATATATATATATATATTATTATTAAGTTATTATTATTAGTTATTGCTATTAAGGTTGTTGTTATTATATATATTATTATTATTATTGTTGTTGTTATATATTATTATTATTGGTTGACTGGGATATTCTTATTATCATTATTATTAGTTATTATTATTACTATTAAGTTGCTGTTATATTGTTGTTAATACTATTAAGGTTATTATTGTTGCTGTTGTCTGTTATTATTATTAAGGTTATTATTATTGTTATTAAGTTATTATTGTTACATAGTATATTATTGTTATTATAAGATTATTTAATATTATTATTATTATTATGCTATTATTATTATTGCTATTAATTGTAGTTGTTGTTATTGTTGTTGTTGTTATATATATATATATATATACATATATATATATATATATAGTAGCAAATATATACATAGTTAGTTATTAAGTTGTTGCTATATATATTATATATATATATATATATATATATATATATCCTATAACTTATTTTTATGACCGGCTGGGTGTTTGACAGCTTGGTATCTTTTTAATCTACTTTTGCAATATTTTATAGGCAGCACCCTTTTAATTAAAGCCTTAAAGGTCACGAGCTTTTCGTTATTTAAAGACTGCAACGAGCAGAGTTTTCAACGACTATAATCTGCACATTTGGTTCAGCAAATATGCCTTCGATACCACAACGATATAATATCGATATTTTAATAGCTATAGTTTATTTTTATTATGTAATATCGATAACATATCGATGATCCTGTACCCACCCTTGCTTGTCCCTTGAAACATCTTAGCTAACTTAGGGTAAAAAAAGTAGCTGAACTTCAATAGGTATAGCCAAAACTGAATCGTCAAAGTGTAAGAGCGAATGGATATTGGCTATAGTTTGACCCAAGGGGTCAGAATTAGCCAAACTGGAACTAATGGAACTAGAAAATATTGTTGCAAATACTGTCTACTTGAAAGCAAGAGAAGGTAATGATAGTCATTTCTAGCCGTGGCATATTTTAAGACTGCACTATTTTTAACATTTATGTATGACAAAATAATTTCTATTCTATATTATTTTCATTTTCTGTTTATCTTGTTTTTTTTTTATCGCAGTAAATTAGATTATAGGGTCACAAATGATATTGGATTCATAATTAGCTTAAGTTGCTTGTTCACTGTGATTATAGAATTAAAAATAAATAATAATATATATCATATCATTATACTATTTGACTGACAATAAACCAACTACCTAGATTCTCAGTATAAAACAAAATATGTCTGGGTTTTTAAATCAAGATTGTGAATTGCCTAACTCCATCTCTAACTCTGATGAGCCAAGACTCCATCAAGGTTGAAAACTGAAAACTTGTTCAACTGACAATTATGAGCATCAGTCTTCTAAGCTGGGATTTTTTGTTAATGAATTCTAGAAAGCTGAAATGTGATTTTCATTAAATTTCATAAAAAATAGTGGGTTATTGGAAAAGGAAATTAAATAAATAAACTTTATTTATACATAGAAAATCTATGTCTACTTAACCCTTTACTTCCCAAATTTATATTTAAAAAAAAAAAATTTAAAATTCCTAATGAATTTTATTTCTTTGGGGCCTAATTTATACATAGGCCTACTGTTATATCTTCTCATCCAAATACTGAGGTCTTCTATTTAAAGGATTTTAATGTACACAACACTGAATGGTTGGGCTCCTCTCAAACTGATCTAGGTGGGGAGGGGGCTGAATCATTCCACATTCTTAATGATCTGGAGCAACTAATTGAACCTACACATATTCCGGATTGTTCCAGCCAATTCTTGAACACACCTGATCTATGTTTTGCCACTAGTCCTTATCTCAATAAATACACCACCTTCGCTCCTATTGGTAAATCTGACCACAACCTTATATCTTAATTTTAATAGTTTCTCTCTAACAGCTCCATCCTGCCTTATGAGTTTGTTCTAGCACTTTGATCAGGCCGATTGGGGGCCTCACCTCGCTTCTACACTTACTACTGTATAATTGGAGTTACCGTACTGCTTTGATGGATAAACAGGTTCATTCCTTCACCTAAATCTTTCTCTCTTAAAAATCCATGGTTCAATTGTGCTTGTTCTCTGGTCATTCAGGCTAGAGACAGTGTATATTGGGAGTAGAAAAATTCTTATTCTCTTATCGCTCTCACTAATTTTCATTCAGCTAGAAATCATTGCAGGGATACTCTTTGATGAGCAAAGCGAACTTTCTTTAAACAAAAGTACTCTGACCTCCTTGGTTCTGATACGGACAAATCTTTCTGGCCTTTGCCCAAAAACATCTCTTTTTTGTTTTTACACAGACTCTGTAATCTGCATTTCCTCTTTTTTTTATTTGCTCTGATGGTTCTGTTGCTAATACTCCAACTGAAATGGCCAATCTCTTTGGCCTCCTTTTTTCCTCTAACTCAACCCTGGATGATTCTGGCATTCCTCTTCCTCCTCATTCTCCTCTCAGGTGTCCTATGCCTTTGCTTGTGATTACATGTGATCAGATTCATGAGCTCCTGAAATCTATGAATGTAAGAAAGGTGGGTGGCCTGGATAGCATTTCTCCCCGAGTTTTGAGGGAGTGCTGACGACCCCCCTCATTCAACTCTATTCTCTATGCCTCAGTACTAGCAATTTCCCTCAGTGTTGGAAGCATGCATATGTCCAACCTATTCTGAAAAAAGGAAGGCACTCTGATCCTTCTAACTATTGCCCTATAGCTCTCACTTGTATTCTATCTAGGGGTGCACTGAAACTATAATTTTCAGTTCCTGCCGAAACCGGAATTAGCCGGAATCTTAAAAAAATTCCAGCCGGAACTTCTTATGAACTTTCTTTTAACTAGGCTATAAAAGATGTAAAAAAAAAATTGTTTAACTTTCAATATAAAATCTTTATAATAATATATATTATAAAAATATATAAATATAAGTATATATATATATATATATATATATAATATATATATATATATATATTATATAATATATATATATATATAATATAGTACCTGTATATAAGGGTAAGGGAGATTAGAGGGAACTGTAGGAAAATTTTAGGGGAATAAGTTATATCGAGTGTTTAGAAAGATATGTGCTCGGTATTTGTTCAACAGAGTTCGGTCGAGCTGACTGAAGACTGATTGGTGAAGACATGGCTGCGGTTAGGAGTCGGCTAAGAGGCAATGTGTGGATCAGAATCATTTACATTGAACAAATGATTGAGAAAATGAAGGAGTAGAAGAAATTGTATTTAGGTTTTAGGATTTGCAACAGGCGTTACTTGAGGGTTAATAGGGAAGCTCTATGGCAGGGTGTTGGTGGCTAGGTTCTGGGAATGGAATCAAAAGTATGTTAGAGGATAGTGAGGCGTGTGTAAGATAAATGGGTGTCAAGAGTGATTGGTTTAAGTATTAATAGCGGAGTGAGAACAGGGTTGTGTTATGTCTCCTTGTTTATTCAGATTTGTATATGGATGGAGTTATGAAAAATTAGAGGTGGGTGGTGGCAGGAAATGGTGTCTAGAATGATGGGAGAATGAGATAGTGGAGGTACCCTACACTATTATATGCAGATGATTGGTTTTGTGTGGTGAATCTGGAAGAGAGTTTGAGAAAGTTGTAGAGAGGATTTTGGCACGCTGGTGTAAAGAAAGGGTTGAAAGTTAACATATGATAAGAGTAAGGTTATGGTTGTGAGTGAGCGATTAGCCCTCACGAGTGGAGAGTATATGTTAATGTGAGCAGTAGCAACAAGTGTCTGAGTTTAAATATTTAGGTTATGTGTGGAAGAGTAGGGAACAGATTATTGCAAAGTGATAGTAGGGAAAGTTAGTGAAATAGCAGGAAGTTGGCTGGTGCAATTAAAATCGTTGGTGGAATGTAAAAGGACTACGAGTCGTGCGCTATAGTCTTGCATGAGGGTATGTTGTTACCTGCTGTTATGTAGTATAGTAGTGAGACTATTGGTCTGGAACAAGAAGTATAGATCTAAAGTTCAATGTTCGATGGGACAATCTAGGGTGCTAGGTCTGAGGAAGACATATAAAATGAGAATGACGATATAGAGAGTTGTGTGATCGTGAGAAAGGGTGTAAACCGATGAAGAGTTAAATGAAATATCTTGAGATGGTTTGGTATGTGAAAGACTTGAATGTAGTCGTTGGATTAATGCGGTGATATAGTGGTGAGGATGTGTTGGGAAACCGACCGGCTGGGAGACCGAAGAAAAAGTGGATTCAGTCGAGTAAAGAATGTGTTGCAGGAGAGAAATGCTGGTTGGCAGAGTGCGCAAGAAGAAAAGGTGCATGATAGGAAGAATGGGGTGTTGTAAAGGGGTATGGTTTTGGCTTGTGCAACCTGGGCCAGGATGAACCTACAACTGGACGACGTTTTACCACGCAAGTGCAGGATCCGTTGCAAAACGGTGGGTACCCGTGAAAGCTCTTAGGAGGATTTACTAATTGCTATGAGTTCTTTAAATAATGAGTACAGATAGGGCGTTAAGGCTGGCTTTCGTTTTCGAACTTTGTCATATTTCTTACTGCTTTCTTTATCTGCATTAGCTTGTCACGCACCTTACTCCCAGTCTTGGAAATTAAAAGGAGGAAAAAAAAAATATATATAAGTAATATATATATATATAATATATAATATATAATATATAATATATATAATATATATATATAGCTATAATATATATATATATATATAATATACTAGATATATATCCAGAGTTGGAGATTTCGTTAGAAATATATCACTAATTTCAACCTTTTTTCACAATCTCCTCAGGAGATGCTCTTTATTAGATGAAATTATTGGGAAAACAATTTCCAAAAGTGTTAAAACAAGATGGACTTTTAACATAGAACACTGTAAACATAGTTTCCTTGAACATAGGAGCCAATTGTTTAGACGTTGTTGAAATATTTGAAATGAAAGCACAACGAGAACACAAGATATCAAGCAGGAGATTTTCCAAAGAATAGTTGACTGATCCTACTTTTGTATTTTGGCTCCCTCTTTATCGCCATATAATGCCACACGTAGATAGTTTCTTTTAATAAAATTGCAATCAAGAAATGCAGACATAATCCTCTTATGAAACAAGCTGTGAGTGAACTACAATCAGAATTAGGAAAAGATTAAAAACACTATGACCATCATAATGAAAGTAAATTAAGGGAACGTATGATGTTTGTTGAGAGTGAAGAGATGATTAAATGCTTCCAATTAGCTACGAATTTAAAAAAGCTTGCTGAGCATGAAGTGATGTTACATAATATGAAAGTAATGAGGAACGATGTATGCATGTTTGTGAGGTGAAGAGATCATTAAATGCTTCAATTACTATGAATTTAAAAAAGCTGCTGAGCATGAAGTGTGTGACATAATAATATCTTGGTCCAAGGAGAGGTTTTTGTTTAGTGATCATCTAGTATCAGCTCCACTTTTCTAGCGTGAATACTTTAAATTTTATATCCCACAGTTGCATTTAAAAAGACTGTAACTGTTTATCCATTTTTTAACATCTTGAGACACAAATCTGAATTTGAAGTATATTCCTAGAGAAGATTTTTAACTCCGGAAAGGAGCTCTTGATTCTTTAATAAGGATAGGTTAATTTTTGGCTCTGGCTGAGCCCCAATTTTTGCATCCCCCTGAAAAATGGAACATAGATATTCGGAATTTTCACGCGATTTTGATCCTATCAACACAAACTGTAGATTTCCCCTTCTAAAACGCTCTTCGGGTGGTTTTCTGTGACTGTAGTCATTCTTTCAGAATTTTCCAATTTTCAAAATCCATGTTTTTAGCAATTTTTCGTATCAACTCCAGAATTTTTTCGAAATGACTTCAAAACTTGAAAATATGCTTAGATGGGCGCATTATCTACAATAATTACATAGAACATTTTTCAATTTTTTGTTTTGTGCTCAGCATTGTCCAATTCCAAACCCATTTTTTTTGGATTTGAAAGTGAAAAATTGATATATTATTTTTCCTACCCATACCGATCGACAATCATCAAATTTTAGGCTTGACAATCGATCAAAGAGAATTTTTTATTACATAGATAATTTTTTTATACTAAAGAAAATTTAAAAAAAAAAATTCAAAAAATTTTTTTTTTATTTGTTGAAAATTTGTTCCAAGAAAACAAATCCAAACCTATGCATATACACAAAGAAATTATCTAAGTAAAAAATGTGCGTCCTTTCTCGACTACATATGCCCTGAAAAATTCATGTTTATTGGATGAGTAGAAAAAAAAATATATATAAAATTTTTCACTTTTCAAATCACAAAAAAAAATGGCGTTTAGGAAATGGACAACGTCAGCAACAAAACTCAAAAAATCGAAAAAGTTCTATGTAACATATTGTAGGTAATAGACCCATCTAAGCTATTTCAAAGTTTGATGGCATTTCGAAAAATTCAGGTAGTTACTTCTAACAATTAGAGTAGTAGATTTTGAAAATTAAAATTCTGGAAGAATGATAACATCACAGAAAACACCCGAAAACAACGGTTTAAAAGAGGGCAAAAAAAGCTACAGTTTGGTGTTCTATAGGGAGTCAATCGGCTGAAAATTCTGAATTTTGTCCATTTTATGGTGGGTGATAAATGGGGCCACGCCAGAGCCATAAAATGATCTAGCCCTTAATTAAAGTCAATTATGGAAAATGGATAGAGTTTTGAAGGAATATTAAAGTTGCTTAAATTAATATCTAATCCAATGCATTATGAAGCTGAACGAAAGATGCATCTCTCTCTTGTTGTT
>JABUQX010122695.1:37500-48482 GCA_015478945.1 Trachelipus rathkii | reverse complement strand
AGTAAATTCTAAGTAAAAATATGGAAGGATGTTACCTAGCAACAAAAGGATTAGTATGCATGCTTTTGTTTTACTGCTTTTACTGCTTTAACTTGCATATGTTTTACTGCTTAACTCATATATTTTATTATACATACATAACCTTAATAGCATGTATAAAATCAGTAAAATTCAATGAGGTGTTACCTAGCACAGAGAGAGTGAATATAAGTAAAGTTGTTCTTTTGTTTTACTTGCTTTAACTCATGTGTTTTTAACTAGCTGTAACTCTCATCTATTTATTAACAATTACATGCCTATAAAGCAGTAATCAGTAAAAATCAATAGAGGTGTACCTAGCAAACAAAGGGATTAGTATGCTTTTGTTTTACTGCTTTAAACTCATATGTTTTACTGCTTTTAACTCATATATTTATTAATCATTATCATACCCTTAAAGCAGTAAATAGTAAATCAATAGAGGTGTTACCTAGCTACAAAGGGATTAGTAAGGCTTTTGTTTTACTCCTTTACTGCTTTAACTCATATGTTTTCTGTTTTCAACTCATATGCTTTTACTGCTTTTAACTCAATATATTTATTAACATTGAGGTTTTTATTTTCTTTTAAATACTTTTTATTTATTTTTTATTATTATTTTTATTATTTTTATTTTATTTTTATTTTTATATTATTTTATTTTATTATTATTTTATTTTTTATTATTTTTTATATTATACTTAAGTGTTATTTACTTCATGCCTATTGTTATTATATTTTAACATAGACACAGATGCACACACACACTTACACACACACATAAACACACACGCACCCTTTACTATTGTAACGACACACACACACACACACGGACCCTGTTTAAAAACATATCAAATAATAGTGTGTTTTGTAATTGGAGCATAAACGTATAATTTATTAAACCCATGTTTATGTTTTGATTAAACACGTACATTTATATTACTTCCATGGTCCATTATAACTAAAATTTTTTCAAAGTTTTCTTAAACTTCTATAATAAATATTAACAAATGCAATTATCTTTGAACTATAAAGAATTTATTATTACTGTATATAATTATTCAATTTCCTTTCTAAATTCCAAGTAAGTACGAAAAGAAATTAAAGTACTTTTTACGTAAAAGTAAATGAAAGTACGAGTAAAAACATATTATTAAATACACGTACCTTAAAAAGCAATAAAATCCGTAAATAATAGGCAAAAAGCCCCACATAGCAAAAAAAAATAAAGACAAGAAACCTCGTACAAACCAAGACTATGCCAACGTTGTTTTCTATATGACATTACTAGCTTTACAGAAAGTGATTCATACTTTAGACCATAGTAATAAAGTATACACAAATCAACAAAATAAGTTCATTCTCTGTTCTTAACAAAATGTGTATTTTTTAAAATCTCTCATCTCTAAATCGGTTTATAATTCTAAAAAGTAACAATTATCACTTACATTTATATTGATTTTCGCTATCATTGTTACACCGGTAAAAATGAGTTTGCGAGAGTTACAGCATTTTTTAAACTAATTTGGATTTTTCTTTCAATTATTATTCTATGTACATTGGACAATCCAACCCGAGAAACACACAACACCGCGGCACATCTCTTCACAGGATATCCGACTGACCCTCTTTCTGTAAAATGTGTTGAAATAACTCACTTTTCACGGCCATAAACTTTAGCCGCGACTAAAACATTTTTGTACCGGCGGGGCGACTTTAAGCGCCTGCTACCAGGCTCAAAATATATCTCGAAACTGACCTCTTCTGTAAACAACGCTGTTGGCAAAAATATACTACCGTTAGGCCTAAAAATTTAGCGCATATAAGCCTAATTTTGATATCAACGGGCTGATTTAAGCTAATACCTAGGTCAAAAAGTAATTCCAGTAAAATAACAAAAATTGAGAATCAATGTTATTTTATAAATTACTATTTTATAAATATATTTCACACTGAAACATGCTGGGATTATATGAAGTAAGATACCTTTAAAAGCAGTAAATCTGTAAGGAAAATGTTTTCCTTTACTTGTGAGTGGGAACGGTAGTAATCCTTATCTCTTATTTATCGATCCTCTCTGTTGTGTATTGGTCGAGAATTATTTGTTGATGGCTTTATTGGGTGCTTGAGGTATGTAGAGAGAACATGTGTTTCATAATCCTGAGCCTTACCTGTGATTGGGAGATAAAATTATATATGAGCAAGTCAGCGTGTTTTAGAACGCAAACATCATTTTAAAAATCCAATACTCGTTTTGGCTGGTTAAGCGATGCAAACAAGTTCCTGATTATGTAATAAAAATGTTCTATTTGTACTAAGTGTAATCATAAGATTCACCTAACAGGTATACATCCAATAGAAGATTTTAACACCCAGTAGCTTAGTAACATATACAAGTGCTTTCATTACTTATATAAAATACTTAAAAAAACCCGATGGATTTGAATTTTTTCAAGTGTGCTACCCATTCACTATGTTATAATGCGCCGGACCATACCAAGCGAGTATAAAATATATGTTTTTTTTAATAAAATTTTTATAAAATTATAGTAAAAATTATTTTAAAAACTTGATAGTAATAAATTTATAACAAAAAGTATAACACGTTAAGATAATAAACTTTTTGTTCAAAAGGATAATGATTGATTTTATTATAAGAAGTTTTTAAGAAAACTTTTTTGAAATAATTTTAGTTATAATTGAAATGAGTAATAAATTATACGTTATGTGCGTGCGTTCGTGCGTGCGTGCGTGCGTGCGTGCGTGCGTGCGTGCGGGTGCGTGCCTGCGTGTGTGCATTTGTACATGCGTTGAAGAAGTGAAAGGAGGACTGAGTGTGTGGTGTGGTGTGTGTGGTGTGTGTGTGTGTGGTGTGGTGTGTGTTGTGTGTGGCTAAATAATAATAAAAATAGGCCTGAAGTAAATAACACTAAGTATAATAAATAAAAATAATAATAAACATAACCATACGCATAATAACAATAATATAAAATAATAATAAAAATAACAAGAAAATTTTAAAATTAAAGAAAATTTAAATATATATAATATATTAATAAACTATATTTATATTTATTTTCTTAACTAGGTAATATATAGTCGTCATAAACGTAACCTAGAAAATTTTGATTGGGGTTTTGAATATAGTTGACATAATATAATTAGATAGTAACAAAGTATCACCAATGTAATAAGAAAAAGAATGAAATAAACACCATTTATAAGTACTAATCTCGTATGTCTGAGAAGGCGAGTTAAGTTTAGCCTCATTTTCATAGAAGTTAAAATTGCAGTAAAACATATGAGTTCTAGAAAATCTGTCTAGATAAAAAGACAGTTCTGTTTAAGTACATTCCTAATTTGGAGAGAAGCATGAACTATCCCTTATTTGTTGGCTAAGGTAACACCTCTTATTGAGTTTACTGATTTAAACTGCTTTTAAGGTATGTAATTGGTGGTGTAATGAAAAGATATGAGTGTTAAGAGGGCGGTAAAAGACATATGTGAGTAAAAGCAGTATAATCTAGGTAAAGGAGCAGAAAGCGAATGAGCTTAAATGGCCCTCTGTTGTTAGCTAGGGATAACACCTTTCTTATTGATTTTATCTGATTTAACTGCTTTAAGGGTGATTAGGTAATTAGTTAAATAAGATATATGGAGTTAAAGGCAGGGGAGGGTAAACATATGAAAGGTTAGAGACGCATATTATAACCCGGACAGACTGAACGATATCTATAAGAGGTCATCAAACTAATCCCTTTGTTGCTGCTAAGCCTCAACCCCACCACCTCTATTGATTGTACTGTTTATAACGTAGAAATTTAAGGTGCTGTAAACAGTATATGTTCTTTAAATAAAATTGTCGTGTACAATTGTAGTAAATAGAAATGATTATATTATCAGCCACTCTGGCTTTTTTCTTCTTACATACATTTTTAAAGAATTTAAAATAAAATATAAAAAAGTATTAAAGTAAAAAATATAATAAGGGAATAAATAATGTTAAGAAATATATGAGTTAAAGCAGTAATAGCCAAAAAGCAGTATTAAACCAAAGCCTTACTATTCCCCCACTCTGTTGCCATAGAGCAATTGAGCTAGTTGATTATTACTGTTTTAAACCAGCTTAAGCGGCTGTAATTAAATTGTTTTTAAATCATAATAAATGTTTTAAAGGGTGATGAAAGTAAAGAAAGAAATGACTCATAGTTATTTGAATAGAAAATTTTTTGAACGGTAGTTTATCATTGATATCAAGACAACTATGAATATGTGTTAAATAATAATAATAGGTCTGGAATGAGTTACAGTTTTAGGATCCGCGAAAATGTTGTTTTAATAAAAATGTTTAAGTATGAAATAAAAATAGAATGACTCATACGTATATTATTTTCGTTATGCCCGACGATAAGAGCGGTGAAACTATTTGCGCCTGCGGTGAGCCGCACGCGGCGGGCGGGTACATGGAATACTTCGACGCCTGAGGGGAGCACGCGGCGGGGCGGGACGCGGTAAATATTGTGCCTAGCGGGCACACGCGCGGTTTTCGCGGCGGGGTTCACGCTGCGGACCGCCGTACTCGAAACGTTTGCGTCACTGTCCCAAATGTGTAACTCTTTAGATATACATTCTTTCGTGCCTATAAGTGTTAGAAAAGACTAACTCATAGTAGGAAGCATCCTAGCAAATTTGTTATATACACCAATCGATTCCTCATAACTATAACCCAGGGGTAGACAACCCTATTAGGGTTATTCTAGCTCAGGGGAGTGCTAGAAAATTGTGTCTTTGAATATTTATAATCTTTGGCACTTTCTAGTTTTGGTCACTTATGTGGCACTTACAGTTTTTTTTGGCATCTATGTGGCACTCACTTAGTGCTTTTATTTCTTCTATTTTGACACTTCACTTGGTCACTCATTGTGTCTTATTTCTTCATCTTTTCTTTTGGCTATCTTTTTTTTTCCAGTTATTTTTATTTATTTCTCTATTAGAATCATCTTAATATTGATATCACATTCCTTATGATTTATTTCTTCCTTTTTACGTGTGTGATGTGTGGAATCATCTATATTATGTTTACTGAATTCCTATCTATATTTTTTTATTTATTTCTTGAGTCAATCAATCATATGCTGAACCATCTCATATTAATTATGCTGAGTTTTATCAAGGATGGCATTCATTATCAATAGTTGAGCCTATCAAAGATGAAACCATCAAAGTAAGTGCACCATCAAAGCCTGAACCGCGCAATATCAGGTGCCTTCAAAGTTGAAAGGCATCAATTGCTTGCGTTTGCATCAATGTCTGAACCACCAATATAGGTGCCATTCAAAGTTGAGGCATCAATGCTGCGGCATCAATACTGATGCATCAAAGTTGAGGCAACAAAGCTGAGGCATCAAAGTTGGGGCATCAAAAGCTGAGGCATGAAAGTGTGTGTGTGTTGTGTTTGTGTGTGTGTGGTGTGTGTTGTGTGTGTGTTGTGTGTGTTGTGTGTGAGTGAGTGTGTGTGTGTGGTGTGTGTGTAGGGGTAGGTGGGACCGCGGATGGAAATAAGTTAGGCGACAGTATCCATGAAGGCCAGGTACCTACATGATCTCATGTTAGCACAGTTCCTACCAAAGGCAAGGTGGCAGGTATCTGGATGAGCTCAGATTAATCCCCCTACTAACCTCCACTGAACCTTTAAAGAAAATGGTTAATTTCAGCCCTTATACGTAATCAAGGCCGCAAATATCAAGCCAAACCGAAATATCAAAAGGCCAAAACATCAAAAAAAAAGCGGGCTAAGCCCCTAAAGGGGGGAGCCAAAAAAAAATAGGGGGGAGGTACGTACGGAGCGGTTGCTTCGCAAACCGTCTGGCAACAAGCGCGCTTCTTCGAAGGGTTAAAGAAAGCTACAGGTCAAAAGTTAACAAGGTGCAAGTAAATTGGCCCCTGGAATAACAAAGGGTTTAACCAAAATTTTGGGTTCTCAAATTGCCCCCTGGAAGACCAAAGGGTTTGCCGAAAAATTTAGGGTTCCCAAAAAATTAGGGTTGGCCAAAAAATAGTAGGGTTGGCTAAAAATTAGGGGTTGGCCAAAAATTAGGGTTGGTCAAAAAATTGACCCCCTGGAAAGACCAAAAGGGTTAGCATCCGAAAATTAGGGTGTCCCAAAAAATTTAGGGTTGCCAAAAAAAATTAGGGTTGGCCCAAAAATTACGGTGCCAAAAAAATTAGGGTTGGGCCAAAAAATTTGGGTTCTCAAGAAATTTGGGTTGCCAAAATTTTAGGGTGGGGTAAAAAGAGGCTTAGTTCAGTTTGCTCAGGGTGGGGTAAAAGAGGCATAGGGGGAATTGCCCTTGCTACTATATATATATAATATATTATATACGTTATATATATATATATATATATATATATATATATATATATATATATATTAGATATATATATATATATATATATATATATAGTATATATATATATATTATATATATAGTATATTATATAATATATACTATATATATATACTATATTTATATATATATATATATATATTATATATATATATATATATATATATATATATATATTATTAGGGAGATGTTACCGGAACCAGATTTTTTGTTCCGGCGGAACCGGAACTTCCGGAACTTGGAAAAGTTCCGTGCCGGAACCGGAACTTTTCGACTTAAGCTACACCTTACATAAGCTGTGTTTTCCAGAAGCCACGACTTTGCAGCCCGGGCAGGGCACACAGGGCCATGCATGCGTTTCCAGAAGGCCCGTTTTGCGCACTTCTACGTCACGTAAACGTTACAGTCAGGCACCCGTTTTTAAATCCTCGATTTCGGGAATTAATAAACGGGCGGGCTGTGCAGAAGAATACTTTGTTCACCAACAAATCTTTTTACAAAAACATGTGTCGGAAGGCTGGCCAAAATTTTTAATATTTTAGTTAACTTTTATATTAAGGATATAATATACTTGTATCATTTTATAAAATAGATACATATAAGTATAATAGTATTGTGTTTACAACTGCCAGCTGATCCGACGGGCTCGCTCGGCTGTTTCCAGTTCCAGGCTACTAAAATTTCCTGTTCTCGGTGATTGGTTAATGTAATTTTTTTCAATTCGAAAGCGTTTCCGAGTCGATTTTGCACACGAATGGCTGCACTCGGGCTTCTGGAAACGCAGCTATTTTCTACTTAAGACTTGTCTGATTACAAGTGGAGTCTCTCTTGTAGTATCTAACATCTTGTCATATCCCATATGTGAGCTTCTTAGTACTGTAAGCCAAATTTTGGATAAGCGGATCAATAAATTTATTAAAGTATTGAAAAAAAATTACATTAGCCATCTCAGAGAACAGGAAATTTGAGTACCTGGAAACGGCCTAGCGCGCCCGTCGGATCAGCTGACAATTGTAAACAATACTCTTATCATGGGCGTATACGGGGGGGGCACGGGGGGGCGACTGGCCCCACCTAAATCTTGGCGAAATAAAAAAATGAACCTTATTTTTTTGCCAGACGACGTTTTTAAAGGGGTTTATTAGTGGAAAAACTGAAAAAAGATACATCAAATCGATAAGATAATGAAAAGTAATTATTAATTACAAACGTATTATATATATATATATAATTATAATATATATATATATATATATATATATAATATATATTTATATATTATATAGTATATTAATAGTATATATATATATATATATATATTAATATATAGTATATATATATATATATATAATATAATATCACTCAATTCCTTTGCCACCTCCCTATAATGAATTATTTCGTGCCTCGCCATGATTCTTATATTTATTATGTATCTTATTTTAATGAATGATACGTGTATTTTAGTAATTTCTTAATTATTTTATTTAATTGAAAATCACTTAGTTAAAAAAATTTTGGCAAGCCATTTCCGACAACATGTTTTGTAAAAAGATTTGGTTTGTTAACAAAGTATTCTTCCGCGCAGTCCGCCCGTTTATTAATTTCCGAATATCGGAGATTTAACAACGGGTTCGCCCTGACTGTGGACGTTTAACGTGACGTAAGAAGTGCGCAAACGGGCCTCTGGAAACGATGCAATGTGCACGACTGTGTGCCTTCCCGGTCTGCAGTTCGGGCTTCTTGAAAACGCAGCTTATATATTAAGTTCTACGGGTCTTCAAAGTTTTAAAAAATAGCTTTTTTTCAGAGCGGGTAACGTGTTTGAGGGGATAAGAGATGACGTTTAACTCAACAACATGAGAGCAACTTATTTTTCCTACACCACAACATTTCAAAATTCAAATTTCATTTTAAGTAAGAAAATTATGAATCTTGTTTTAAAATAATCTTTAAAATTTTTTGCTTAAACAGTTTAGTTAATATTTTGTTTTTTGTAGTAGTTTCTACTTTTAAAGTTATAAATAATAATAATAATAATAGATAATATATAATCAATAATAATCAATAATAATAATAATAATAATAATAATATAATAATAATATAATAATAATAATAATATAATAATAATAATAATATAATAAATAATAAAATAATAATAAATAATAATAATATAATAAATATATAATAATAATATATAATAAATATTATAACAATATTAATAATAATAATAATAATAATAATAATAATAATAATATATAATAATAATAATAATAATATAATAAAATAATAATAAATATATAATAATCAATAATAATAATAAACCTGTACAAATTTTATTTATCCCAGGTCTAGATTCTAGAGCAGGAATGGCACAAAAAAGATCAAATTATTTAAATCAACTGATTTTTTGACGGTTTTTTTTTTTATTAATTATTAAAAATCATGAAAATTTTATTTTTTTAGGCTACTTTTTTTTCTAAATTAATAAATTAATAAACATAGCTATTACCTAATTAATGGTAAGTATATTATTTTTCATCTACATAATAAGTAAATTTATCAATGTTAAGCTCAAGTCATTTTTTTTAAAAACAGAAATAAATAAAATTAGAGTACTCAGATATTATACAGTAATATAAAAAACTATATATATACTAATATAATATATATAGTATATATATATATACTATACTACTAGTATATATATATATATATATATATATATATATATATATTATATATATATATATATATATATATATTATATATATTTAAATAACTTAATTAAACTAAATAATTATATCTACTAAACTTTATATTAATTAGGTAATAATTAGGAATTTACTTAAATAATTTTATAAAAAATAAATAATTAAAAAAGCAATTTGTAAAAAAATCAAAAAAAAATCAAAAAGTTCAAAAAAATCCAAAAAAATCCCCAACCCCGTTCTAAGAGTATTAAAGATACGTTCGAAGTGTGAAAAATATTGGTTTCATATTTAGAAGTTTTTGAAAGTATAGGAGTCGAAGATCATTTTATCATGATATTTGTTAACATGTATATCAATTTTCGATATTATTTTTTATGCATAATCATTACAGGAAATGACAAATCAATTACTGAAATTTTTTAAGAACATTTGAAAAAGTATAAAGTTCCGGTTAGTTCCGTCCGACCGGAACTTCCAAAAAATCGAGGTTTCCGGCCGGAAACCTAATTATAAAATATTCCTAATAATATATATATATATATGATATAATATTTATATATAATATATATATATATATATATATATTATTAATTATAATATATATATATTATTATATAGATATATAATATATATATATTATTGGAGTTGTAGTTTTAGTTATTTTTTCTTCTCTTTCTTCAACTACAAAGGGCAGTATAATGGATTCTTGTTATCTCACGTAATGTACTCCGTTTAACGTTTGAAAAGACTTAAATATAGAGCTACTAATTCTTGTTGTGCTTTCGCTGCCTAACGTCGCCTCCTTACATGCACTTTAAAAGGTATGTTTTTTGGCCTCAGGGTGTTTCAAAACTGGTTCCGAATAATAAAAGAGGTTTTAAAAATTACTAACGACTAAGCTTATTTTTTGATTTTAGAATATTTATTAAAAAATTTGGCATCTTAATATAGCAAACAAAACTTTTGTTACATATCTGTAATGTTAAATAAATTTTAAATCATAGAACTATAATTTTCCAAAAATTCCTCGTCTGCCTTATTATATCTGTAGAACATCCAGAAAACAAAAAAACTGTCCCCAATTTTGGCAGGAAATCTTCTGCTATATGATATTTAAGATGAACAAAACAAGAGAAGTTCAACAATAATTCAGTTATACTGTACAAGAAACATTATATCCAATAAAAACATCTATATCATACCATTGCACTGAAAATCATATATAATTAAGCAAATATAAACATAGTTTAATGACTCTTAAAACGTAGAACAAAAAAATAATGAATATTGCAAATTAAAAAAGTTACATATTAATTCAATTTCTTATTTTTTTTTTAAAGAAAACATCTATGTTAAATTCAATTATTTTGATCACTATATAAACACTTCTTCATATTAGTTAATAAACTATATAATACTACGCTCCCCAAAAAATGAGGAGATATTAAACACCAAAACAAACTTGTCTGCACTGGCGTTTACGTCTAGACACTAAAGATTGTTCCTAATTGTTCAGTAGATGCAAGTGACAGTCTGTGAAGGCGAATCAACAACTGAGTGAAGAATCATCTTCGGAGTCGAGGGGATTATGGCAGGCTTAAGACGACTAACCGAAACGAAATCTGTACGTCCATCAGGAAGTTGAATCTTGTGTCCTCGATCCATCCTTCGAAGAACCTTTTAAGAGACAGATTAAGGTGCCTCAAGGCTTTTCCGAATTCGATCGACTCGAAGAAAGAAATGTGAACAGCTTTGAGTTCTGCTGGAATGTATTGATAATTACCTGGAGGATGAAGATAGTGGTAGCCGTCGAAAAATCGAGTTGTCTCATGTGAGTCACATATT
>JABUQX010122695.1:15000-32500 GCA_015478945.1 Trachelipus rathkii | reverse complement strand
AAATATATATATAAAAAAAACAATTTGATAAATTTTTATTATAGTTATATATATTATATATATATATAGTATATATATATATATATAATATATAAATTATATATAATATACCTATATATAGTATTATATCTACTCCAGTATTATAATATATATAGTATATATAGTATATATATATATATATTAGTATAGTAGTATATATTATATATATATATACATATATATATAGTATAGTATAGAATATATAATATATGATATGCGCAACTCGGTGGAGCAACGCCCAGTCTGTAATATATATAGATATCTTACTTACATAATAAATAATAATTTATAATTTTATGGAAACAATATTTACTAAAATAAATTAAAATAATAAAGAAATTAAAGAAATACTAATAATAAAATAATAGAATAAACAACAATATAATAATATAATAATAACAATAAAATAAAATACTAAAAATAATGAAAGAAAAAAAATAGTTAACCATCGACTTAAACTTAAATTAAAGAAAACGTGAAATGGCAATAACTAAAATATATATTCTATAGTGTGAGTTATTGATTATTTATTAACAATGGATGATTTGTTTTGCGCTTTTGAAAAGTTATTGAAGCGTCCTTCTCTTCTCCACCCTTTGCAAGAAAAATTGAATTTAATACAAAGTGGCCGACCATACACCAAATTGTCGAATCTTAAAGCACCGCACAAAAACAAAGGACAGGAATATGTTCGACATTTCCAAGCAACGCAATATGAGAAAACCAAGTGGCTTGCAGGAAGTGTTAAATTAAATAAACTATTTTGTTGGCCATGTCCTATGTTTGCTAAATACGAAACACTTTGGTCCAAAATTGGTTATGGTAATCTGAACAATCTGCACAATGCCATTAATAAACATAAGTCAGAATTATATATTTTTAGTGATTTACCATTTAAAACATTTGAGTCATCTCGTATAGATAGATATACAGTTAGATTCACAGCTTCGTACTAGTGAGGAACAACACAATGAGATGGTATATATATATTATAATATATATAATATTATAATATATTAGATATATATATCATATATATACATAATATATTATATGTATATAATATATATATATATATTATGATATATATATATAGTATATATATATAATTAATATATTAGTAGTAATATATAATTTATATAAGGTATTATATACTATATTATATATTATATATAGTATATAGCTATATATATAGTATAATATATATATATATTATAGTATATAGTATAATATATAATATATATATATTATTTATATAATAAAAACAGCTTACCCACCCAAAAAATTCACAGCACGCCCCTGATATATATAGATATAGTCAACGTTATACTTATATAACTATATATAGGAGAGAGAGAGAGATATATATATATTACTATATATTATATATATATATTATATAGTAATATATATATATATATATATACTATAGTATATAGTTATATATATAATGTTGGTATTTATGCTCATGAAAACATAAATTTAAAAAAATAATAATAATCATTTGATAGAGATAATAATAATAAATAATAAATAAATAATAAATGAATAATAATAAATAAATAATAATAATAATAATACATAATAATAATAATAATAATAAATAATAATAATAATATAATACATAATAATAAATAATATAATAATATACATAATAATAAATAATAATAAAAAATAATAAAAAATAATAAAAATAATAAAAATAATAAAAATATAAAATATAAATAAATAATAATAAGATATAAATAATAAATAATAAATAATAAATAATAAATAATAAATAATAAATAATAAATAATAAATTAATAATAATAAATAATACAACCAAAAACTGTGCTATATGGGAAATAATAAATAATAAATAATAAATAATAAATAATAAATAATAAATAATAAATAATAAATAATAAAATAATAAATAGACAAGTACTAAGTATAAAGAATGGTGGATAAATGGTTGTGAAAAAAATAATGCTGGTAGTAATAGTAACTAAACAATATATATAAAAGTAATAACAATAATCGAATAACAGTATTAATATATACTTAATAATAATAATAATAATAAATATATAATAATAATAAATAATAATACTAGTAATGAATAATAATAATAATAATAATAAAAATAATAACGATAATAGAAATAAACAAAAATATATAAATAAATAAACAATAAATAAATAAATAGATAATATGATAAATAAGTATATAAATAATATAATAAGCAGTATATAATAATAAATAATAAATAATAAATAATAAATAATAAATAATAAATAATAAATAATAAATAATAAATAATAAATAATAAATAATAAATAATAAATAATAAATGAATAAATAATAAATAATAAATAATAAAATAATAAATAATAATAATAATAATAAATAATAAATAATAAATAAATAAATAATAAATAATAGCTATAGACCAATACATTAACGCGAGTCTGAAGCTAATAAACACTAACTGAGTAAATGATAAATGATAAATGATAAATGATAAATGATAAATGATAATGATAATGATAATGATAATGATAATGATAATGATAATAATAATAATAATATATATATAATAATAATAATAATAATCAATAATAAGTAATTGAATCAATAATATATAATAAAAAGATGAATAGATAATAAATAATATAATAATAATAATATATAGGATCAAAAAATAATAATGCAATAGGTATGAATAATTGTTTTAAAAGCACCGTCAATAATAATAATAGACGAAATATGAAATTGAATTTTTTTTTTTTTCCCTTTTCTCTTTTTCTTTTGCACAATTGGCCCCAGAACCTTCGTAACTCCGATTGTTTTCATCCTAATTTCAGTTTGGCAAAGTGTCAACTCTAGATTTAAAAATAGAGTATTGGCTTCTTTTACGATGGCAAAGCTCAAGATGCAGTACAATCTGCAACCATAATTCATTTATATATATATAATTATATATAATATATATATCGATCCATTTCAGTTGTAAGTAGTATATATATATACCCATATATATATATTATATATATATAATATAGTTATTATATATATATATATATATAATATATAGTATATATAATATATAGTATATATATCTAGTATATAATATATATATATAATATATATAGTTATAATTGGTATAGTATATATATATATATATATATATCAGATCGTTGCTCTTATCTATCTTATCTATCTTATCTATCTATCTATCTATCTATCTATCTATCTATCTATCTATCTATCTATCCTTATCTATCTATCTATCTATCTATCTATCTTCTATGCTATCTATCTAGTCTATCTATCTATCTATCTATCTATCTATCTTCTATCTATCTATCTATCTATTCTATCTAAGTCTATCTATCTATCTATCTATGCTATCTATCTATCTATGCCTATCTATCTACTCTATCTATCTATCTAATCTATCTAATCTATCTATCTATCTAGTTCTATCTAATCCTTCTATCTATCTATCTATCTAGATCTATCTATCTATCTATCTATGCTTATTATCTATCCTATCTATCTTCTATCTATCCTAATCTTTATCTATACTATCTATCTATCTATCTTCTATCTATCTATCTATCATCTATCTATCTATCTATCTATCTATCTATCTATCTAAGGTCTATCTATGATCTATCTAATCTAGTTCTATCATCTATACTATCTATCTATCTCTATCTCTCTCTCACCTCTCTCTCCTCCTCTCTCTTCTCTCTCTCTCTCCTCTCTCTAATATATATATATATAATATATATAATATATATATATATATATATATATATTATAGTACTATATATATATATATATAGATATATATATATATAGTATATAGTATATTATATATATAATATATATGAAAAGCCACCACTCACAGGCAGGGCATTTTCAAGAAGGGGGCAAAAAAACAAAAGGAAAGTAAACCCACTCAATCCCTTACCTAATGCAATTCCCAAAGGTGAACGCAGACGGTGGGTCTTAAAGAGAGGAAGATTGAATACAGCAGGAAAAAATTGATGAAGTCAAGGAGTTCTATAAAACATGTGGCTGGAAAGAATGAGAAACCCCGACGAACGAGCCTCGTGTCTCCAATATTCACACCCTATTTATGTGAGAGCATGGCACCTCTTGTGTTACGAGGGCGAAGAAGTAGTGGAGGAATGCGAGAGGTCAATTCCTTCAAACACCTGCCGTTGTAATACCTATTGAAAAGTGATAGTGCGCCACTGTCACGTCTCAGATAAAGGGTGTCAAGGGAGTCAGAAAGTTTGGAACAGTTTACAAGTCTCTTGGCCTTAGTCTCAACCCTCTCCATAAGAAGATTGGAACCGGAACCACCCCAAATGTGCGAGCAATACCCTGCACAGCGGCGGATAACTTATATAATTGAAGTAACTGAGCAGAAGAAAAAAATTCTCGCAATCTGGACGGATTTCCCAGCTTCTTTGAGGCCTCCTTAATAACCGATGTGATATGAGATCTCCAAGACAATTTGTTATTTATATTCATCTCCGAGAATGTTTATATTGTTCCAAGAATGTTTATGTTGTTCACGGGTGAGACGTTATAGCCGTCGAAGGAGATAGGAAAGTTGGGAGGTGTTTTTTTTAGGGAGGAAGTTGTGCAAAAGCCGAGTTATTAAAGCATTGAATTTCAAAAGATTGTAAAAAGATTGTGGGTTACCCCACTGAGAAATCCCGACCATATTGACAAGAATTGAATCGGAAAGCTATATATAGTATAATAGTATATGATATTATATAATTATATATATATTACTATATAATATATATATATATATAATATTATATATATTATAAATATATAATAGATATAATATATATATGATATCATATATATATATATATATATATATATATATATATATATATATCTCAGATGGGTTTCAAATGAAAATGAAAGAGTAATGAAAGGTGATATAGTCAGATTAAGAGCTAATAGCTGATGGATTGCAGAAAATAATAATAATCATAAAAAAAGATTAATAGCGAAAACATATTCATGCTAAACACAACTCCTAAAGGTTTAAGGACGAACGATGGCCATCTACAACAGGTGGTACAGAAGACTCGAAAAGAATACCCGACTTGAAACAAATTTCGGACCCGAAATAAATACCGGAAGAGGGAAGTTCATAGGTCAAAGCTTTATATCTGTCTCTATCGAATAGCTTTTGATATTTCTGGCCCCACAAAACAACACATTGAAATTCGGAAGTACAGAGTGCCAAGAATCGTAGAAGGGAAAATACATATTGTATATTGAGTGTTTTTCAAGGAAACCATTTTGCTTCTCTGAGACAAGATTAGCTGAACAATGTTGCGTCTAAATTTTACTGTTTATGATTGATTGATTCGATTAATTTGGACATAAAAAGAATATAAAGCAATTTGACAGTAGTTAGTTTTTTTTTTTTAAAAGGTGTTCTAAAGTTTAGTATTTTTTTTTTTTACGCGAGACCTAACCTGAGCTAATCAAATAGGAGTTCAGCTGGATTTAAAATAAGCTAAAGCTTCAATTTAATTAAAAATTTATTTAAATTTAAATTTAAAAATTAGTACAACATAGCAATAGATACGTCTATGTTGCTTAATAATTAATAATCTGTTTGTAGTTTGCAATTAATACCAAAATAGAAACCAAAGAATTTTATAAAAGAATCTGAAAATTTTATGAAAATGGAACAACCCGAAGGATAGTACATAATGTGGTTATCATTTCTTTTTCTTTTTTTTTAACTTGACTATCAATTATTTATCAAACATATTTCAAATAAATAGATAGATAGATAGATATAGAGGTAGAAAAACGGCAGAAAGTCTGAGATAGATAGATAGATAGATAGATAGATAGATAGATAGATAGAGTAGATACTTATAGAGAGTGAATATGAGATACTTGTAGTATTGAAGAGCAGATAGAAGATATGTAAAAGTAGTGAGAAGAGAAGTTATGAAGTCTGAGAGGAGAGTAGATAGAAAGATGACGAGAGAAATAAAAGAAAGTCTCGGACGAGAAAGTATGATGAGATGATAGAGAGAGAGAAGAATGGTTACTTCTTGACAGTGTATGACAGAACTCCACGAGAGAGCAGAGAGAGACTTTTTACAATTAACATTTAATAAAATCTCTACATTAGATGGAGTGTTACAGCTCAGGAATGCGGATGATAACAAATTAGACAATAGATATGAAAAAAAGAATGGTGAGAAAGAACATTGATCCAACTCTGTTAATAAGACAAGTTATGTGACAATCAGATTTTATTTAAATATCATATTTAATAATTTTCACTTATTATGTTACATACGTAATATATCAAGATACTCCTGTAAGCAGACGTAAATAGAATAAGTTATACCACAGTTATAAATATTACGCGTATCTATACTTTGAAGTGTTTTATTAATTAATTTCAAAAGCTTACTTGGAATATTGATTGTATATATTTATGATTCTGAGGACATTGAAAGATGAAAATCTGAAACGGTTATCTTATTAATAGGTAATAATATGACATTCTACACACTTAGTATATTTGATTAGTTTAAATCTAATAATTATTGAATTAAAAATTAATTATTAATTGATATTTTAATAATTTAAAATGATAGTTTTCTAAGCTAAGGTAGATGCATATTTAGTGAATTTTTATTGATTTTTTATTTAGATAAAAATTCATATCTATTGTGACTTTTTTTATTTTTTTTTTATTATTTCTATTTTTCAGATTCGTAACGTCATTGAAATTATATTAATTTGTATAACTTGCAAATTATATTTATTTTCGCGTGAACGATTACGAATCTCTCTACTCTAGATCAAAATCGAGAAAATGATCAAAGAATCAAAATAATAATCAGCAATCTGAATTTTTATATAAAAGGTCAAAAAAATCACTACAATTGCGCATCCCGGTGTGCTAGAGGAGATGAAGCATTATATGTGGCCGAACTAAACCCATGGATGGACTCAAAGCCTTTTATGTAAGAATCATTCTGATACCAACACGTTTATGGGGAACTGTTTAAGCCTAATGGTTGCTATGGCTCACGTTAATAGGGTAGTGTATTTAGGCCTAACGGTTGAAATTGTGTGACTTAATAAACGACGAAAGTATCTGGATGTAAGTCATGCTTGAAAAAGGATTAAGGAAATGTCGATAAAACTACGTAAATTTTCATACTTGTGAATGTTGACTCTGTCGTTTTAGTATCTTATGTATGGAAAGACGTTGAAAAATATAGAAGATGAAGCTCAAAATAAAATCAGTATACTCCTATGAGACTGCTATTGATGTATAGGTATTTGATAATATTAATGTTCTATTCAGGATGCGCAGTGTGTAGTGAATTATTTTTGACTTTATTTGTAAAAAGATGCCTCAATTTGTGTAATTTTACTGTAGGTATTATTTTATGAGTGAATTCATTTTGTGTATTATTTTTGGTTCATTCGTAACTGTTCACGCGCGCAATATATATTTGTCTACAAGACCTCTACAAGTTAGTATATATCGCTCGTGACTTAAGATATCTCTGCCAAGAAAATGATAGAATTTAATCGGCACTGGCTAAAAAATCAGATAGACAATCCTCAAAAAATCTCCAAAGTTTACTTGATTATTTGTTATATAACACACTAAAAAGACATCACTAGAGCTTTGCCGCATTACTTCTCCTGGTAACTAGTTGCGTGAAGGCAAAAGCAAGACTCACATGACCAACACCTCTCACAAAAGTATAATATATACCTCAGGCAGATATTCATGCGCAGATTTTTCTTTGAGAATATCATACCTTACATACTATAATTAGAGATGCTAGAACATTCTACTCATACACTGCAGTAAGTCACAATGTGCTTAAATTGGATTTCGAGATGTAGTGGCAAGTCACAGATTAAAATTAATTAGGAAAGAGATAAGAGTATAAGACAGTTATGGCTCCTTACATTGAAGTTTTGGTTAGACGCCTTTATACACGCATTCCTACGAATTTCTGATTATGAATCTTGAATATATGTGGATCGGCATTCAGTGGACAAATATCTCATTAAGACTTGTTAGATAGCACAATACTGTTAAGTCGATAACGCTTATTCCATCAGGTTATCGCTGGCAATATTTTTGTTCCTCTCTCCTCTTTCGCATATTCATATATTTTACACAACCAATTCAATTTCTCGCTCGATTTTTTAGCATTTTTATGTTATTTATATTTCAGCATTTTCATATTTTTTCAGATTCGTAACGTCACGCGAAATATAATTTGTTAAATCTTGCAAATTATTATTACAAATTCACAAATCCACGAATCCCAAAATACAAAAATATTTCAATAAAAAATCAAAAAAATTCACAAATTTTGTATTTTTTTTTAAAAAAATCAAAAAAAATCACCAAATTGCCATCCTGAAATTTTCTTTAAATAAATTCATGTAAGATAACATAATTACTGTCCCATGGACTAGAAACTCTAGGGGATAAATGAATTGGTAAAAGTTATCGGTAATGTATTTACTTCGTCTATGTACATTATATATAGTGCCACCAAAATATTACATTCTGAAGATTTGATTCCAGACTTGTTCAAATAGTGGAAGACACTCATTTAGATTAGGTTAAGATTACATTTTGATAAGATATTTAACCAGTTAGTCAATATCATAAAAGATAAAAGACATACTTTCTTGTAGTATATGATATTCTTTTTGAGTCTGGTACAAATGACAAATTAACGAAGACATTATAACTAATTTCTTGATAAATTTATTATAAATCTCGCTATCTCTTTCAAGCAGTAAGCACAGTATCCAAGTATACAAAAGTACAAATGAAAATAGTAAAAGTGTAGTAAATGTTCTTCACCCAAGTAAATTGATTTTTTTATCATTCAAAATCAAATTATTCTTCCCATATTGATTCTCATCCTAATTCCCTTTCAGTACTCATACACAAATACCTAAATTCATGTTTTTCACTTCCCGTACTGATATTTGTTCAGAAAATATTGCTGCGAAGTCACTCTCACCTACTACAACAAATATTTATAGTTCCTTTTATATAAATTCTTTTATCCATATCAATTTATAACTTAAGTCGTGTGATTATACTCGAAATTTGCTACTATAATACAGTTTCTCTCGGATAGTATCAAGATCTATTTATTATATACTTAATTACACTAGCAATTTGTTGTGCATGGAAGTGATCAGCATTCATGTTACAGTTTATCATATTACTCATAAGATAGTATCATCTGAATATCCTGGTAAGTTTCCTCCCAACTGCTGTCCCACTCTCCAACTATGAAAATATGAGTGACGTCTTGCTGTTAACACGATAGGTTACTTAGTCTAACCGGGTTTATAGTACCGATGTTGATTAATAGTTCGCATCTGCTCACTCTCTCATGAGACCTATCACATGAAAATCAAAAATAGTTTTTGACTTTAGAGAAATCTAACGTTCAAGATTACAGTTGTGATACTCAACCACTGAAGAATCTTTATTACACTATAGTATTTTGAACTGTTATTGGTAGGCCACATTTCCCACTACCCTTAAATTATACAGCTATCAATTATATAAATTGTATATCAAGTTTTTAAGTATTTATTAATTAACTTACAGCGAAAATAAAATATATTATATAAGTGATACATTTGATAGCACTCATGAGTGGGCTCACCTCTTGTGGAATAAAAGTCTTTACGCTCCACATGACGGTAACAGATTAAACACCACCAAAGCACATTATTATAAACTACCTCTCCGGTAAGTGTTTAAACTCTATTAAAGTATATATATATATATATACTCATATAATTAATATATTATAATTTATAATACTATATATTTATATATATACTATATATATATATATATATATTATATATATAATTATATAATTATATATAATACTCCTTAATATATAATATATATATATATATATATATATTATCATATATATATAATATTTAATATTATATATATATATGATATATATAGTATATATATTATATAATATATATATACTATATAATAATATTATTATATATATATATATATTAATATATTAATAATAATAATATATAATTATTATATTAATATATATATATATATATAGTATAATTATATATAATATATTATATTATATATAACTATATATATATATATATATATATATATATATATCTCAATATATATATTATTATATATATATATTATATATATATTATATATACTACTATATATATATATGATATAATATTATATTATATATATATATATTATAATATTAAATCTCAGTTACGTTGATCGAATTAGACGGGTACTTGTATTATGATCTCTAATAACGCTCTCTTATGTATATAACGTAATCATCACTCCATAATCTCTAATAAGTTGTGAATGTATAGATGAACTATACTGTTTATAATGTTGATTATATTGGTGACGAATATTAAAGCCTAATGTGTTCTCTGGAATACATTTTAATAGATATAGGATAATAATATAGTATTATTTTTGATATATATAATATAGCTAGTCTATTATTATTCACTCGAAAGTACCTATATATTGATAATTTTAAAGCAATAATAAAGAAACGTAAAAAACAGTCGTGAAATTTAATTCTCTTGATATAGTAAGGATGGTAAGTAAAATAATACCTACGTATAATATATGTATTATATAAAGATTGTATACATTGGCTATATATACGTGTAGTAACTAACTAAATACAGATGCATAAGAGTTGCTTTAGCTTTGGTAGTGGAGGAATCAGTTGAAAGTTGAAATAGTATTAATAGAATAATAGCGAGTCTCTCTAGGTGCGGTTAGATAATATAATATGAATCGAATATTAGTATACTGAGGTATTAGGTGCGGTATGCGCCTCACTAAGGGCCTTGGGGGATTGGTCCGATACTGCGGGATCGTTGACCCTCAAGTATAAACGTACTATTTATTCTAACGTGAGACACTCTCGTAAAACCCATAATTTGATCCTCATAAAAAATAATCAGTTACCTTAAATATACTGTCTCATATAATATCAATGTGCAAAATAAATAGTTGCAAATATATATATATGTTTGACAAATTATGTAAATACATTGCATGATACTAAATATATTTAGACTAATGTTGTAATGCTCATTCTATTCGATATATGCATACTTATGTGCCAGTCATGTGATCATAGTGAGTGCATAACATATTTCAGACAGGTAAAGAAAAAGAATGAAGAAGTTCATAATGTAAAGAGGGAGCTTAGATAAAACGTAATATTCTGACTTACCTAGTATTTTATATGGAGAGCTTATGTTGAGTCATTAGAATACCAGCGATGAGATATCGTGTGAGTACACTCCATACTCAGTATTTATATATATATAATAATTACTCTCTAAGGGCGTATGGCTACAAAATTTTATTAAAGTTCTCTATAAAGAAATTATTGTATGAATGATTTACCGTAAATAGTTGTCATTTCGCATACGCTCTAATAACCTCTTATAGTGAAGACTTTTTAGAATATGGATGTAAAAGATGTAATCTATATATTAAATTCTAATGTGACAATAAGTATTAAGAAGATTAACATCACCAAATGTTGTTAAGTACAGGACAAAAAGGTATTGATGACTGTATATATATATGTACTATTTAAGAATAGGTTTAAAAATATTATATTATATAGTATAGTATATGGTAAGATTGGTCGTAGTTAATAAGAGGATAGGAATGAGTTTGTAGAGACATTTTAAAATACTATATACCATATTCTTAATTTACACCAAATAAAAAAATTTTGAGGATATATATAAAAGTGAGGGCTGAGGATGAGGGTAAAAATACTCACTAGAGGTTAGTTTACATAGCTAATAAAAGGCCAATTATCCCAGCTATATTGATAATCATATTTTGGCTGTTCTCAATAATTGAAATTAATATATCATAATAATAATGAATGAGTATAATGAATAGTATCTGAGCATATTATGAGATATAGTGAAATATGAGAGATACGATATATAAGTAATAAATAGAAGGTGTTCATTTATATGAAATAAGTATATGTGCAAAAAGATATATATACTTAGGAATTAGGACAAGAAACCTGAGGCTCATCATATTTTACAGTTTTATATTGAGATATATTGTATATACACGTGGTTACGTCTGCTACTACTGCTTATTAGATATCTCGTACGTATATGATAAGATGTATAATTAGAGATGAAAATCTTGGAGAGTAATAGAGATTCTATATCTAGATAGAGTGGAAGATTTAGAAATCTCAAAGTCTTATGTAGGTCATAAGACTACAGTATTGAAAGCTATTTTTTTGTACTTAGCTCCCAACAAAAGAATTCATCACGAATAGTATAGTATATATAATCTAATTTATAATATATATATATAATATATATATTATATATTTTTTTTAATTTTTATTAAATATATATATTATATATTATTAATTATATATATTATATATATATATATATATATATTAATATTATAATATTATATATATAATATATTATAATATAGTAATTAATTGTAGTATATGAACAATGTGTCTAAGATATAATATATATATATATATATATATAATATAAAATATTAATAATAATACTTATAAATATAATATATAAGTACTTATAATATAATTAATATCTTATATTATTATATACTAACAATTATAGAGGCAGGTTAAGAGTATATATTTAATATAATATATATATAATAGAATATATATATATATAATAAAAGGTTATATATATATATAATATATACTATATATTAATATATAATAAGATATATATATAATATATAGTATATATAATTATAATATAATATATATATATATATATATATTATTATTAAATTATATATATATATAATAAACATATATATATATATTAACTATTAATATCTATATTATATAGTGTATACTATATATATATATATACTATTAATATATATATATACTTATATGAATTTAATATATTATTTAATATATAATATTAATTTAACTCTGCACTTATACATATATTAATCTATAATATATATAGTAGCTTAATTATATAATATGAGGTAGGCGTTTTGCCTATAATAGAGTGTATATTTATTATTAGTTATATAATTATATATATAATATTATAATATCATAATATAATATATATATATATAATATATATTAATATATATATTTATATATATATAATATTATATAATATAAATATAAGTGTATATTTAATAGTATATATATATTATATATATATATTATTAATATATATATTATATATAGATATATTAATATTATATATATATATTTTATATATATATATATATTATAATATAGATAGAAATGGATCATAGCATCCAATGAATAGCAATCTCGACGGCTACTCCATACAGTGTTCTCTTTTTTCATGTGAGAGCGGGTTACCAAAAACATATTTCAAAATTAATTTCTAGACCTTAGGAATATATAATTTTTAATAAATTTATGTATTTTATTTAAAAAAATAATCGTTATTTATATTATTTATTAAATAATATAATCATATTTTATAATAAAATTAATGATAAACTTTACTCAATGTTAAAAGTTAAACTCTTTAACTTTATAAACATTTTGTTTTCGATTGGGTTCTATGTTTTCTTATTAATTATAAATGTTTAGAAACTTTCTGAAGGAAATTATCATTGCATGGCTTAATGAAATATTTAAATTCTAAAATTCATAAAGGAAATTAAAAAAATATAAAAAAATAAACAACAATAATTTATTAGTATAACCTACGAAACATTATTTTTCGAAGCTTAATCTTAATTACACAATATATTAATCTACATATTTTCATATAGTAATTATAATAATCTTATACATCACTATTATAATCACAATGCTGATTGCAGAAGTAATCAAAACATAAATTAGAAACTATTAATCACAATGCTATTGCATGAAGAGTATTTAACAATCAAAACATAAACAGAGTTTATTTGTAAACTATTTTTATATAAAGTATTCTGGATAAATTTCATCCTCCTCAGGACACTTAGAACTAAAGCTTGACGATGTCAGCATTGTAAATACAGGTGTTGCTTTTGTAGCTCTGTTAACTTCCCCTACGCTTGCATCGGGTTCCTGAAATCAGACAACAGACTAATTTGACAATATATATATATATATTAACATATATATATATATATATATATATATATATATATATATATATACCATATATATATATATATATATATATACTCTATATATACTATATATATATATATATATATATATAATATATATATATATATATATATATATATATATATATTTACTCTAACTGAATAAGAGTGGACTAAAATAAATAATTAATCTATCATTGACAGCAATGTCAAAATTCAAAGAAAGATATTTTAAATATATGAAAAATTATTAAGTATTTATTATATTGTGCAGCTGTAATGAACACTCATTATACCCAACTCTGTTAGTCTTTCTTCTCATGTAAAATGAGAGAGAATGTTTTGAGACTTTTCAGAGTTGAGAAATATTTTCTGGATCGCATTGTGGAGCGTAGAAGCTAAAATCCTTATCTCTCTCTCTCTCTCTCTCTCTCTCTCTCTCTCTCTCTCTCTCTCTCTCTCTCTCTCTCTCTCTCTCTCTCTCTACTATTCTCTCTCTCTCTCTCTCTCTCTCTCTCTCTCTCTGCAAAATTTGACTGTATAGATCAAGTTTATTTACAAAAGAATATTCATATATATATATATATATATATATATATATATATATATATATATATATATATATATATATATATATATATATATATATATATATATTTTTTGCCTTTTTTATATCGATATATATATATATATATATATATATATATATATATATATATATATATATATATATATATATATATATATATATATATAATAGTAATAACAATATATAACAACAACCAGCAACCTTTACATAACAATAAACCCTCATATATATATATATATATATATATATATATATATATATATATATATACAGAGTGGCCAGGATAAAAGAGGCCCCAAGTCTTATAAACAACATGCAGATAATTAACTCGTTTATTGTATATACACAATACAGAATATTGAATTATTATTATGAAAAACAAGGTACTGAACATTCATAGGTCAATAGTTCACAGGAGGTGCTGAAAATGTTCACCTTGAACCTGGATACACAACTTTGTATGGTCGCATATGTAACAGCTTCAACATGTTCTGGCATGACGTTCGTTTGATGTTTAGTTGTGCGGATAGACGTCTAGTTGATTTCCGTGGACTTCTAACCATAGTCTCTTGCACACGTGCAATATTTTGCGCCAAACAAACTTTCTTTTCACGGTTACGTTTGACGTTAGCGACCGAACCTGTTGCTCGAAATTTACTAATCAATTTCTGCACAACACTCTTTGCTGGAACAGCTGTGTTTGGGTATTTTATCGTGAACATTTCATTTAATGTTTTAATTAATTAAACGATTTACATCCAAAATAAGTTTCAACAATAAACACTCTTTGTTGGATTGAAAAAGGCATTCTGCAGACCTCTTATCACAACAAGCTTCAAATTGACTACTGAAAACGTCGCACAGATGACTAATTTGCCGCTCGACATCAAGTGACCCCGCTCGAGCGCCGCCCTACCGTTAAGATATCATAACACTCAGCTACCTACAAATATTATACAAATAAATACATATATAAAAACAAATATAACACGGGGCCTCTTTTATCTTGGCCACCCTAATATATATATATATATATATATATATATATATATATATATATATATATATATATATATTTATATATATATATATATATATAACATATATATAAATATAACTATAATATATAACATATATAAATATAATATATATTAATATATATATATATGTATATATATATGCTATATATATATATATATATATATAAATATATATATATATATACTATAATATATATATATATATATATATATATATATATATATATATACTATATATTATATATATATATATGTATATATATGCTGCTTATATATATATATACATAATAATAATAATACTCTACTGCTCATATATATATATTTAGGTATCTCTCTCTTTCTCTCTCTCTGCTCTTTCTCTTATATTATTAAATCATCATTTACATTATATATATTATTAATATTATAAATTCTTAGGTTTATTTCAACCTTTGTAGTATTGCTTTCTTTAAAAGAAATAATTTTGCTGTTATAGATACATTAATGATATGGTATAAATTCTTATATTAAAATATATTAATATATACTCTTAATTTGCTTTGAATTTATTATTTTATGAAATAACATAAATTAAGAAAAATTAAGAGACAAGCTATCAGAAAATTTTGATAGTTAATATAATTTGGGTTCAGACCCCTCAACCCAACTGGCTGCATGACTAGACCTTTGGTATATAACTTAATATACTATATATATATATATATATATATATATATATATATATATATATATATATATATAAATATATATATATATATATATATATATATATATATATATATATATATATAACTATATATATATGAAAATGTAAATTTTTATTTCAATATATTTATGAGATTTAAGAGTTGTATTCCAAAAGGTACTGTTCTACCTGCAACCATTCCTTTGTTGTTTATTAATGCTTTCTCAACTGTCACTTCCTCATCAATCCACTATAACCAATCACAAATACCAGTCGCTAGGAGGATTTCTTTGAGGTAACTTCATAATGACCTCTGGTCTCTCGTATTTTTAATTGGAACAGAGAAACAATGATTGTTTTTAATGCATCAAATATTCATTCCCTCATATCATACACGACATTCTCTATAAATCTATAACATCTTTGAAAACACTCAATTTACACACTCTATTGTTCTTCATGTTGTTGATTTCCCTTTTTCACGATCATACTCGGATTAATCAAATCACACTCTTTCTCTCACTAAACAAGGTTTAAAGAAGTCAGATGTTGTGAGGTCGACTTCGGAAGTCCTTCACACCACCCTAACTGCTTGCATTGTATTAAAATATTACCCGAACTTGTAAAGAACACGATTTTAATATATGTACAGCGATTTCGCTTTGAGTTTTCGTCTGGAAAAGGTTTAGTCTAGAGATTTTTGTTTCATCTACTCTCAAACATTTACTGGTTGTTTCCGATGTTCTCCGAGCTTACAAACTGTTGGTTCACTCTCCATAGCCTTCTTGTGCAATCGCAATTAAAATGAACATTGTTCTTCTAAATTAATTTGTCACTTATCTCTTTTACTGAGGAGAGATTGTACTATTCTCCATTTTACACAC
>JABUQX010122695.1:10000-12500 GCA_015478945.1 Trachelipus rathkii | reverse complement strand
GTTAGTCTTTTTCTATCACTTATAGCCTATATATATATATATATA
Organism: Trachelipus rathkii; assembly: GCA_015478945.1. NCBI lineage: Eukaryota > Metazoa > Arthropoda > Malacostraca > Isopoda > Trachelipodidae > Trachelipus > Trachelipus rathkii. The sequence goes on along the minus strand of JABUQX010122695.1, from coordinate 12,455 downwards.
TATATATATATATATATATATATATATATATATATATATATATATATATATATATATATATATATATATATATATATATATATATATATATATATATATAATATATATATATATATATATTTATATATATATATATATTACTCGCACACACACTTATACACACTATGACACTTATAAGCACTTACACTCTCCATAGACACTTACGTTAAACCATATGCACTCCACGCTTACACACAGATACGCTTACACTACACTCCACACACTCGATGTTTTGATGCCTCAGCTGATCCTCAACTTTGATGCCTCAGCAATAATTTTTCTCGGCATTGATGCCTCAACTTTGGTTCATCTTTTGATGACTCATCTTTGATGACGTCATCTTTGATACCATCTATATTGAGGATTCATCTTTGATACCATCTATATTGATGATTCATCTTTGATACATTTTCTAACCTTTTCTAGACTTTTCTATCCCACATCATAGAACAACACTAATATTGATGTCTTCCCCTATGCAATAAGCTGACCCACAGGACGCAGCAAGCCCCCTCCCGCAAAGGATGGAGGCCCCGAGTAGTAGGAGAGGAATATTGGACACCGGTCCATATTTGTACCACCTTGACCTTGACCTTTTTTGACCTTTTTTTGAGCTCGAATTTTTACCTGCCCTTGACCTTTTTTGAGCCCAATTTTTTACCTGCCCTTGACCTTTTTGGGCCTTGACCTTTTTTGAGAACCGGTTTTTGAGAACCAGATTTTTGAGCCCAGTTTTTGAGAACCCAGTTTTTTTGAGAACCCAGTTGAAACCCGGATTTTGAGGGCAAATTTTTTGAGAGCCCAAATTTTTTGACCCAAATTTTTGAGAACCCAAATTTTTTGGCAACCCTAATTTTTTGAGAACCCTAATTTTTTGAGAACCCTAATTTTTTGGCAACCCTAATTTTTTCGGCAACCCTAATTTTTGCAACCCTTCGAAGAAGGGTTGCGCCAAACGGTTGCGTCAGCAACCGTTGTACGTGTCCCACCCTAATTTTTTCGATCAACCCTTTGGTCTTCCATGGGTCAATTTTGGCCCACCCTAATTTTTGGCCACCCTTTAGGAGCTTAGCCCTATTTTTTGATATTTCGGTAACATCTACACACGCGGGCGCGCTACACACACACCTAGCCTACACTAACTTGCCTCCACTACACCTACACCTAGCCTACACCTAGCCTACACCTACACCTAGCCTACACCCAGCCTACACCTAGCCTTCACCTAGCCTACACCTACACCTAGCCTCCACCCAGCCTTCACCTAGCACCTAGATTCCACCCAGCCTGTACCTAGCCTACACACTACACCTAGCCTCCAGCCAACCTTCACTAGCCTACCTACACCTACACCTGGCCTCCACCAGCCTTCACCTACCCTACACCTACCCTGGGCTCGCAGCCTTCACCTGGCGTACACCTATACCTAGCCACACACGTGCCTAACCTTGAAGTGGCTCAACTTTTTTTAGCGACCAACTTTGATGACGTGTACATTTAGCATCTATATTGATAGTTAACTTTGATGACTCCAGTTTATTGATGGTTCAACCTTGATGGCTCAACTTTGATGGTTCCCAACCACCGTAAGAAGTATCTAGTGATGTTCTATTAGTGTTCTATGATTATTCTATGAGTATTAGATGAGTGCCAGGTGAGTGCCAAGTGAGTGCCAATGAGTGCCAATGAGTGCCAAGTGAGTGCCAATGAGTGCCAAGTGAGTGCCACATAGTGCCAAGTGAGTGCCACATAGTGCCAACTGAGTGCCACTTTTTTCAAGCCTTTTCTAGCCTTCCCTGAGCCCCGAATAGCCCTAATATTGGTGTCTACCTAGGTTATAAGGTATGAGAATCGATTAGTGTATATTACAAGTTGCTAGGATGCTTCCTACTATGTGTTATTATTTTTCTCACTTATATACTATATATATATATATATATATATATATATATATATATATATATTATATGATATATATATATATATATATATATATATATATATATATATATATATACCTTTCCATGTGTGATTAGTATTTTTCTACCACTTATAGTATATATATATATATATATATATATATACCGCACCCCCGCCCGAATACTTTTTAATTTATAAATTTTTAAAAATTGTATGTGAAAGAAAAAAAATCCAGTGTATCGAATCTCTCAACAATTTTATTTTACTGCTTTAGCATATTTATTAACATTACATACCTTAAAGCAGTAAAATCAGTATATCAATAGAGGTCTTATAACAACTCAGGGGTTAGTATGCTTTTGATATTTTTACTGCGCTTTGCTGCTTTAACTCATATGTTTACTGCTTTAGCTCACATATTTATTTCTTAACATTACATACCTTAAAGCAGTAAATCAATCATCCAATAGGGTGTTACCATTACATAGAGTATGTA
>JABUQX010122695.1:0-7500 GCA_015478945.1 Trachelipus rathkii | reverse complement strand
AATGACCTTTCAATTGTGCACGTAGTTGAATGAAAAGCAAGAGCAATCATGAGAGCGGTGTCTACTGATGGATAAAATGTTTTAGAATGTTTCAATAAATCAATTGACTGAATGTCATTATTATATGACTTAGACCACACGTCATACCAAAGACTTGCTTCGGCAAGAAAATTGTCCATTGAACTCATTGACTTATACTTCAGTTGAACTTTCTTCATTTCATCAATGAACTTTTCCTTGTCGATTTTCATATTATTCGGATGAAGGTATAAAAGAGAGAGAGCCGTTTCATTGGAATCTGATAATCTCTCCTTCAAGGACAGGGTCCAATATTTGGCTCGGGCTGAGCCCAATTTTCACCCCCCTAAAATTGAACATAAAAATCGGAATTTTCAGCTGATTTTGACCCTATAAACCCAAACTGTAGCTTCTTTTGCCCTCTAAAACGTGTTTTCGGGTGTTTTTCTCTGACTGTAGTCATTTTCAGAATTTAAAATTTTTCAAAACCCGTTTTGACATTTTTCGTATCAACTTCCAGAATTATTTTCGAAATGACTTCAAACTTAATATATGCATAGATGGGTCCATTACCTACAAAACTTACTTTTTACGATTATTTGAGTTTTCTGCTCAGCATTGTCCAATTTCCAAACCCACTTTTTTTTGGATTTTAAAAGGAAAAATTGCGATAATTTTTTCCATGTTTGGGCGAAGTCGATGAAATTTTCAGGGCATAAGTAGTCGGAAGAGTTGCACATTTTTCACAGATAATTTCTTTGTATATGCATTAGTTTTGGATTTGGAATAAATTTTCTAAAAAAAATTTTTGGAAATTTTTAAAAATTTTCTTTTGAGTATACAAAAATTTTCTAAGTAAAAAGATGCATCTCTGCTGACTATACAAACCCTGAAAATTTTGATGTTGAGCGGATAAGTAGGAAAAAAATATATCAATTTTCACTTTTCCAAAAATTCAAATGTTTATTTTATTGTAATATATATAACATATATACTGTAATATTGATAAGATAACTGCTCATCCTTCTACACCTCACTGTGATAGGTATTGATAAAAATAACCCCTTAAATAATTTCACTCTGCTGGGATTTTCCAGCAGTGTGAAATTACTTAAGGGGTTATTTTTATCAATATACTGTAATATATAATGCTGTGATTAATAATAATGTATATGTAAATAATATAATAATAATATTATATGTATATATATATATATATATATATAATATATAATAATAATAATAATGTAATAATATGTAATAATAATAATAATATAATAATAATAATAATAATAATATAATAATATAATATAATATGATAATAATAATAATATGAATATGTAACTTTATATATGTATATATGTATATACTATATATGTAATAATATATATATATATATATATATATATGTATATATATATATAATAATAATAATAATAATAATAATATATATATATAATAATATATATATCATATCATATCATAATAATATAATATGAATAATAATATTAATAATATGTTATATGTGTATAATAATAATAATAATAATAATAATAATATCATATCATATAATATAATAATATATAATAATAATAATAATAATAATAATAAATATATAGCTATATATATATATATATTTTCTTCATCATATATATATATATATATATATATATATATAATAATATATTAATATATACATATATATATATATATGCTGCAAGGGTAGTAATATAATAATAATAATAACATAATAATAATAATATGTAATAATAACAATATATGCTCATTAAATTTTAGGTGGCGCGATACTGGAATAGTGTTATATATATATATATATATATATAATAATAATAATAATATATGTATACTCATATATATATATCTATATATATAACAATAATAATAATAACTATATATATATATATTGTTTAAAAATTCAGATCCAGGGGGGGGCAAGTGCCCCTCCTTGCCCCTATGTGCGGACGCCCATGCTCCTTACAGATACGAAACTGACCTCTCTCTGTAAAATGTATTGAAATAACTACTTTAGGTCTAAATTTAGGATAATCCTTTTGTATCAGGGCGATTTAGGCTAATTCCAGGTCAAAATATATTTCAAACTGACCTTTTTCTGTAAAATGTGGTGCAATAACTACGTTAGGCCTAAATTTAGGCCTAAATTTAGGATAAGCCTTTTGTATCCCACGCTGATTTAAGCCTACCAGGTCAAAAGGCAATTCCAGTATAGACAAGAATCATTGTTATTATTATTATTTTTATAACTATCAAGTTTTAAAATAACTTTTACTAAAATTTTATGAAATTTTATTAAAAACATATATTTTACGTAACTTAAGGCAATAAATCAGTAAATCAGTAAGATCAGCCCCTAGCACCCCTCAAGCTATGCCACGTTTTATTCTATTGACTTACTGCTTTTACATCATCTTTAACCATGTAATAAGTATAAAAATAAACTAAAATAAGTTCTCTTCTCTTTAACTTAACATAACGTATTTTATTAAAATCATTCTAAGTTTTATTTAAAAATAACAATTATTCTCTTACATTATTATTCTCTCGATGTTAACTAAAAATATTTCAAGGTTTTTTAATAATTCGGTTTTTCTTTATTATTATTATTATTCATATATATTGCATTTAAACAATCAATAGAAAACTGTAACCATATCTTTAGTTGAAACCGACACTCTCTATAAATGGTTGTAGGATAATCCCTTTTTGTATCGGGGCGATTTAAGCCTAATTCCAGGTCAAAATATATTTCAAACTGACCTTTTTCTGTAAAATGTGGTGCAATAACTACGTTAGGCCTAAATTTAGGCCTAAATTTAGGATAAGCCTTTTTGTAGACGGTCTAATTTAATCCTAATACCAGGTCAAAAGGTAATTCCAGTATAGACAAGAATCATTGTTATTATTTTTATAAATATATTTCAAACTGAAACATGCTGGATCGGTAAGATCCCTTAAGCAGGTAAGAAGGAAATGTTTCCTTACTTGTGATTGGTCAGTAGTTTCCCCTAGCTCGCGGCTAACCACAGGAACTCAGCATGAGCCCCACCACAAACAGCAACCTTACCGCTGAATCCCGCACGCGTCACTGCCGCGTGCCGCGATAATATTTCCGCGTTCCCGCCCGCCGCGTGCCCCCGCAGGCGCAATATAAAACGTACTCGCACTTTTTACATACACACACACACACACACACACACACAAACATTCACATATATAACGTATAATTTATTAAAACATTGTTTTATTTTTGTTTATTATTATGTACCGTATTATTTACTTCTTATGCCTATTGTTTATTATTATTTAGAATACACATACACACACACACACACACATACACACACACACACGCACACTCCCTTACACACAAATGCGGAAAGCATTTTATTTTTATTTTTATTATTATACTTAGTGTTATTTACTTCATGCCTATTGTTATTATTATTTAGAACACACACACACACACACACACACACACACACACACACACACACACACACACACACACACACACACACACACACACACACGCGCCCACCCACTCTCTATTTTGATGCCTCAACTTTGATGCCTCAGCTTTTGATGCCTCAACTTTGATGCCTCAGTTTTGATGCCTCAACTTTGATGCCTCAGCTTTTGATGCCTCAACTTTGATGCCTCAGCTTTTGATGCCTCAGCTTTGATACCTCAACTTTAATAACTTAGCTTTGGTACCTCAGCTTTGGTGGTTCATCTTTGATGACTCATCTTTGATGGCATCATCTTTGATACTCGCTCTATATTGATAACGTTTATCTTATAAGCAGACTACATTTACCATAGACGCACGCACATATACACACGCCGCACCATATCTCTTATTCACACACACGCACATTCGCAAACACGCTCACCACTTTACCCATAGACACTTATATTTACACTTATACACACATACACTATATCTCTTATTCACACACCTTTTGTACATACAAAGCACGAAATATTGCAGACACTTACACTCACACACACACAATGTATATATATATATATATATATATATATATATATATTTATAATAATATATATAATAATATATATATACCATATATATATTAACTAATATATTAATATATATATAATATATATATATATATATATAACCTTAACTATATATATATATATATATGTAATATATAATAATATATATATATATATATATATATATAGTATTTACATTCACCGAATGCGCCTGCGGGGGCACGCGGCGGGCGGGAACGCGAATATTGCGCCGGCGGGCGCACGCGGGCGGGTGGGGACGCGGCGGGACGCACCAGCGGGTGCGGGTTGGCTGCCTTTGCGCGCGGGTGGGGCTCATGCTGAGCCCTGGTGGTTAGCTTATGAGCTAGGGGAAAACTACTCCGACCAATCACAAGTAAGGAGAACATTCTTACTTACCTGCTTAAAGGATCACAGTGTCCAGCATGTTCAGTTTGAAATATATTTATAAAAGTAATAATAACAATGATTCTTGTCTATACAGGAATTACCTGGCCTGGTATTAGGATTAAATTAGACCGTCTACAAAAAGATTATCCTAAATTAGGCCTAAATTTAGGCCTAACATAGTTATTGCCACATTTACAGAAAAAGGTCAGTTTGAAATATATTTTGACCTGGAATTAGGCTTAAATCGCCCAGGGTTACAAAAGGATTATCCTACAACCCATTTTACAGAGAGGTCAGTTTCGTAACTGTAAGGAGTGCGGAGTTGTTGTGTTTTCTCGTGATGGATTGTCAATGTACATAGATAATAATAATAATAATAAAGAAAACCCGAATTATTTAAAAAACTTTGAAATATTTTTAGTTAACATCAGTGAATAATATAAATGTAAGTGAATAATTGTTATTTTTAAATAAGAACTTAGAAAGATTTTAATAAAATACATGTTATGTTAGCAGAGAAGAACTTATTTTGTTATTTTTATACTTATTACATGGCTAAAGATGATGTAAAGCAGTAAGTCAATAGAACAAAACGTGGCATAGCTTGATGTAGAGGGGTGCTAGGGGCTGACCTTACTGATTTACTGATTTATTGCTTTAAGGTACGTAAAATATATGTTTTTAATAAAATTTCATAAAATTTTAGTAAAAGTTATTTTAAAACTTGATAGTTTTAAAATTTCTAATATTAACAGTTAATTGAATTACCTTTTGACCTGGTATTAGGCTTAAATCAGCATGGGATACAAAAAGGCTTATCCTAAATTTAGGCCTAAATTTAAGCCTAACGTAGTTATTGCACCACATTTTACAGAAAAAGGTCAGTTTGAAATATATTTTGACCTGGAATTAGGCCTAAATCGCCCCGGGCTACAAAAAGGATTATCCTAAATTTAGACCTAAAGTAGTTATTTCAATACATTTTACAGAGAGAGGTCAGTTTCGTATCTGTAAGGAGTGCGGGTTGTTGTGTTTTCTCGTGGTGGATTGTCAATGTACATAGATAAGAATAAAGAAAATGAATAATTTAAAAAACTTTGAAATATTTATTTTTAGTTAATATCGAGCGAGTAATGTAACTGTAAGTGCATGTTTGTTCTTTTTAAAAAGAATAGTTTAGAAAGGTATTAACAAATACATGTTATGTTGCTGAGAGAAGAACTTATTTATTCTTTTATACTGTTATGGCTAAAGATGATGCATAAAGCAGTAGTCCAATAGAGCAAAACTTGTGCATAACGGTGTAGAGGTGCTAGGGGCTGACCTTACTGATTTACTGGCTTTAAGGTACGTAAAATATATGTTTTTAATAAAATTTCATAAAATTTTAGTAAAAGTTATTTTAAAACTTGATACATCTAAAATATTGGATCATGCCCTTAACAGTTAATAATAAATTCTTTGTTCAAAGATAATGATTGATTTATTATAGAAGTTTTAAGAAACTTTGAAATAATTTTAGTTATATTTGAATGAGTAATATAAATGTAAGTGTTTAATTAAAACATAAAATGTTTTAATAAATTATACGTTATATGTGTAAGTGAGTGTGCGTGTGTGTGTGTGTGTGTGTGTGTGTGTGTGTGTGTGTGTGTGTGTGTGTGTGTGTAAATAAATCTGTGTGTGAGTGTAAGTAAATCTGTGTGTGTAAGTAAATCTGTGTGTGTAAGTAAATCTGTGTGTGTAAGTAAATCTGTGTGTGAGTGTAAGTAAATCTGTGTGTGAGTGTAAGTAAATCTGTGTGAGTGTAAAGTAAATCTGCGATATGCAGTAAATCTATTATTAACGTGTAGACCGTAAATGTAAGAATCAATTAAATCTTGTGTCACTTGATGAATGTGTGTATAAGTGTAAGTGTGTGTCCGCGTGTGTATAAGTGTAAATGTAAGTGTCTATGGGTAAATGTAAGTGTCATAGTGAATGTGTGTATAAGTGTCATAGTGAATGTGTGTATAAGTGTAAGTGTGTGGGAGTAGTGTTGTGTGTGTGTGTGTAGTAGCTGTGATTTTAAATAATAACTTAATAAGGCATGAAATGAAACTCCAACACTAAGTATAATAATAAAAATAAAAATAAAAATAATAAAAATAAATAAATAATAAAATAAATAAAATAAATAAAAGTATTAAAACAAAATAAAAACATAATGTTAATAAATACATGATTAAAGCAGTAAAACATGAGTTAAAACAGTAAAACATATGAGTTAAAGCAGTAAAACAGGATAAAAGCAGTAAAACATGAGTTAAAGCAGTAAACAGTAAAACAAAAGCATACTAATCCCCCCTTGGTGTTAGGTCACACCTCTCTATTGATTTACTGATTTGCTGTTTTAAGAAGTATGTAATGTTAACAAATATATGAGTTAAAGCAGTAAAACATACTGAGTTAAAACAGTAAAGCAGAAAGTTAAAGCAGTAAAGCAGAAAGTTAAAGCAGTAAAGCAAAGAAAAACAGTAAAAAACAGTAAAACAAAAGCATACTAATCGCCCAGGTGTTAATAACACCTCTATTGATTTACTGATTTACTGCTTTAAATCAGTAAACTATTAAGTTAAAACAGAAAAGCAGAAAGTTAAAGCAGTAAAGCAGAAAGGATTAAAGCAGTAAAGCAGAAAGTTAAAGCAGTAAAACAGAAAGTTAAAGCAGTAAAGCAGTAAAACAAACAAAAGCATACTAATCCCTTAGGTGTTAGGTAGCACCTCTATTGATTTACTGATTTACACTTTAAGGTATGTAATGTTAATAAATATATGAGTTAAAGCAGTAAAACATACTGAGTTAAACAGTAAAGCAGTAAAACAAAAGCATACTATTACTTGTTTGCTATGGCTTACCCTCTGATTTACTGATTTACTGCTTCAAGGTATGTAATGTTAATAAATATGTGAGTTAAAAAGCAGTAAAATAAAATGTTTATATCAGACACTCTGGTTTCTTCTTACACCTAATTTT